>SNQJ01S0019563.1:222093-248303 GCA_010110895.2 Picea sitchensis
TGAGATCCCTCTGGATCCATGATTGCAGCAAAGGTTCCTTCCTCCTGCAAGTACCTTCATGATAATGATAGAAATAATATATACAAGTGCATACCTGAGAGTGTTGATATGATTTCTCCAATGGCACCTACCTGATCTCTGATCTCTAACATCTTCATGAAGAAGGTAGCTACGGTGTCACCTTTTTTCATCTTGATATTTTGAAGTTGGCCCTTCAATTTAAGGGCTTGAGTAGATGATTATCTTCCTTGCCTTGACGTCATCTTCCTTCCTTTATTCCTTCTCTTCATCAATGGTTGTCTCTGGTAAACCTTTTTGTATCACCCACAATAAGTCTTCCTCTTCAAGGGTGACCTCAAGTCTTGACTTGCCTATCTTCCACCAAGGTTTTGTTCATCATATTTTCAGAGTCTTCACAAACCCTTGCCAATTGAGCTAGAAAACTTAATGGCTAGGCTAGGCTAGCAAACATAGGTTTTGTTGGGCCTATGACTGCCAACAATAAGCCTTAAAATTCAGAAGAACATTGGTGAGCTGAAAATCTCCTTCAATGAGCTGCAGAAACCCTAAATCTGAATTTTCTGCAGAAAATTGTGAAACCCTAGAAACCCTAGGGCCAAAAATCCAAAATTCTCGGAATTGCACTCTGAAGCTTGTTGGAGGTGCGTTGAATGAGGTCGTACACTCCCATACAATTTTTAGCCCCAACGTTCAAGTATAAGGTGTTGAAATATCCAAACAAGAGAGGGTCGTACGTGTTGATTTTTTAATAAGCAAGGTTAAGCATGAAGTTCATTCCATTTTAGCATTTAACCATAACCATTAATGTTGCAGCAACCAATATCACAAGAAGAAGCACCATGCACAAGAACACAAGAAGTATCCTGGGAAACCCTTCTCAACAAGGGAAGAAAACCCAACCAAGTCCTTTGTTATATTCTTTAAGAGAAAGACCTTCACCACCAAGAAAACCTAGCACACAAGAGGGTGCTCAAACTCTAGAAGACTAGTTCCCAAGAGAGGTGCGCACTTTTCCCAAGAAGGTGTACTTGCTGAAATTTCCAAACTCACATGAAAGATATGATTCCTCAATGGAAAATTTACCTTTACTTATATTAACCTGAACCTGTCAACATAAGTGTCTATTGGCACAACATGGCCGACCTCACTAACTTATAATATAATTAAGATTAACCAGATTAATTATCTTTTACATTAATTACCAGTCACATTAAGGTGGGGATGAGTTGTACCCTTTACATTACAATTAGGGTTACAGGCAGGTCTGACTCTTGAACAATATAGCAAGGGATCTTATACACCCACTAGTGATCATCCACTAGGGGCACATCCATAGGGATGTCCATATCTCTGGATCATTGCATTACACAGAAGAATCACTTCTTCACAGGTGTTTAGCCACTAGGATCGCGTTCACCTGTGCTCGTCCACAGGCACGTCCACTCAACAAATCTTCTTTCCCACTGCATTACACAGGAGAGTCATTTGGAGTTTCTCGTCAACTCTTCTACTCAGAGGAGGCTAATGCATCATCTTCATTTATGTTCTCATGACGATGCACCCAACACTTTGAGATTTCACACATTCACCTTGTGCTCGTCCACAGGCACATCTTACTCTGCAGAACACTTTTCTCACTGTGTTACACGGGAGAATCATCTGGATTTCTTCTCAACTCTCTGTATCGAGGAGGTCATCTCTACGTTCCAACTCTGTCTCAGATAGGAACCACACACCCTTCTCAGGGGCTTTCTCTCAGGTTTGTACGTTGAAGAATGTCTCACATAGCTGCAATGATCCACATCTCACAGGTTTGTAAGCTGGAGAATGTCTCACATAGCTGTAAGCATCAACAGTACAGAATTGCAAAAACCCTAGAAGGTCGTACGGAATTGCAGAAAGGAGGACGATTGGCTTTAATGCTTGTGCAATGGGTTCTTCAAGACCTATGCTCTGACACCATGTTGAATTTTCACTAGGCTAGGCTCAAGCATGAAGTTTATTCCAATTTTATCATTTTACTTGAACCATAGACAATTGCAGTTACACCATAAAAAAATGGTTGCAGTAACCAGGATCACAAGAAGAAATACCATGCACAAGTACACAAGAAGTATCCTGGGAAACCCTTCTCAACAAGGGAAGAAAACCCAGCCAATCCTTTGTTATATTCTTCAAGAGAAAGTCCCCCCACGCGGCCATAAACCTAGCACACAAAAGGGTGCTCACAAAACCAAGAAGGCTAGCACCCAAGAGAGGTGTGCACTTCATCCCTAGAATAAGTACTTGCTGAAATTTCCAAACTCACGTGTGTGCTTTTGTTTCCTCAATGGGGAAATCACCTTTATTTATATTAGACTGGACACATCAAAAGTGGTGTCTATTGGCACAACAGGGCTGACCTCAATAACTCATAATATAATTAATAATTACCATATTAATGATCTTTTACATTAATTATCTTTCACTTTATGGTGGGGCCGACTTGTACCCTTACATCACAATTAGGTTTACAGGTAAATCTGACTCTTATACAATATAGCAAGGGATCTCACACACCCACTAGTGCTCAGCCATTAGGGGCATGTCCACCTGTGCTCATCCACAGGGACATCTAGTTCAATAGATCTGTATCTCACTGTGTCTCACAGAAGAATTATCTGGACACACATTCACTAGTGCTCAACCACTAGGATCACTCCCACTTGTGCTCAACCACAGGGACATCCTACTCAACAGATCTCTATCTCACTGAGTCTCACTGGAGAATCATCTGGAGTACCACATCGTCTCAACTCTCTACACAAAGGAGAACAGTAAACCCATCACATGGGCTCCTTCACCCCTCACAGGGGTACACATCGTTTCATCTCAAATGACACACCCATCTCATGGGCATCTTCTGTTCTCAGGGGCACACATCGTTCCATCTCCGTCTCAGAGAGAACGACACACCCAACTCATGGGCATCTTCCCTACATAGGGGCACACAACGTTCCATCTCCATCTTAGAGACGAACAACACACCCAACTCATGGGCTCTCTCACAGGCAGACTCACTCAGTCTGTGTCTTGGAGGATGTCTCACGCAGTTGTAATCATCAACAGTATATACCGTATTTAAATATTATAAAGGTCGGTTTGCTTATAAAGTATATATTCAAATTGCATTAAAAAAATCTTAAGTTT
Source organism: Picea sitchensis (assembly GCA_010110895.2). Taxonomy (NCBI): domain Eukaryota; kingdom Viridiplantae; phylum Streptophyta; class Pinopsida; order Pinales; family Pinaceae; genus Picea; species Picea sitchensis. The sequence continues at coordinate 225,304 of SNQJ01S0019563.1, forward strand.
AGGGGTGGTAGGTGCGAGGGGGGTTGTGTATGACCCCAATGGAAATAAAGAACTTGAGTGCACTTCGGGTATAGATTGCCACAAATGAGGTGAAGCCTCTAGTAGTTTTATGAGGATTAGTCATCCTACGTATCCACGAAATCATACTACTTAGTGATTCAACTATCATTATAAGAGCACTTCACCATTGAAATCTTTCTTCCTATTTACAATTGTTAGGTAGCTAGAGAGGTAGTAGAGGGCCCATAGTGATAATAATGGAGGTCAAGGTCCACTATATTATTAAATAAGGTGCACTATGGTAGTTAGACAAATTAGTATAGACATAATAAATGTAAGAGGGCTTACTAGAAGGTTCCTACTCTAGAATGTTCTTAGGTGGTTGGTAGCACTATATAATGGGGTTCAAGTAATGTAATGGGATATGAAGAAGAAGTATTGTATTTGGAGCATGTTGTTCATTAGGAGGTTGTCTCCTTGAAGAGGCAAGTGAACAGGAGAGGATCCCTTCCATAATAGGATCCATTGTATGACATTTCCCTACCCTAAAGGTTTTCAGATTAATAAAGTGGTTTTCCTCTATTTTTCTATATATCTTGTGTGGTGATTTTATTATTCAGATATTTGGAACTTAACAACAACTCTCTAGACTTTGTCAACAAGTGCTTGCGGGAGGACTACAACCCATCATTTCTCCATGTTTTCCGCAATCTAAATGTAGAGGTGAATACAAATCCTAATCAAGGAGATAGATTAGGAAAAGGGTTGGTGTGCAAATAGGAGGGGGGATAAATTAACACCTCCACGTGTTCCACCCCCCTACCCCCCCATGAATGAATTTATGAAGGAAGAAATGGTCACCAACATGCTTCATATTGCTTACATACAAGGGAGAAGAATAACCATTTTCCACCACCTTGTCTTATTCATTCCTCACACAATCTAACTTATGAGCAGTCTGATGTCTTGCTAGGTTCCTGCATGTGGGAGGAAATGGAGGTTTAAGGGGTTAATTTTAGAATGGGAGGCTCTGAAAGGAATATTGTGTTTGAAGAAGAGGATCGCTCCATAACCATCTCTATACATCAGTTTCTTGATAATTCTTCGACACCATGTGAGCATCCCCGTGGCACTTTGCCATTGGAAGAATCAATGTTAACTCTTATCCTACCTAAAATACTGGACCAGGGGACTAAGGCAATGTGAGAAGAATATAGAAAAAACTAGTGGGATTGTGACTTATTTGGGAATATAATGGAATACATGAAAGGAGGGTTTGAGAATAAATTGGAAGAGTTGAGCAAAATTAGTGATCAATACACTATTGATACCATGAGAGCACATCTTAAGCCTCTGTGAAGGAAGGAGTCTTGGGCTCTAATGATAGTGATGTTGGGTAATCATGTTCAAATTACCTTCAATATTTCATCCATTCAATATTTGTTGGAGTGCATCATGGCCCATCTCAACCTCCCTCTTAAATTTGTGGCTCCTTGTCCAAATCGTACAGACACCTCTATGGACTCATCATCCTCTAACTCAGTCAAAAATTTCTATGGAGTGTGATGTAGCTCACCTAGTTTAAGAAGTTGGATTCCCACTCACTCATTCAATCACATCTACTACGATAGCTATGGAATTTAAAGACCCATTTACCCAGTTGGACCATGAGGTGGAAATCCTATCTTGGCAAAATTGATGTTTCTAGTTTTCTTTAGATATTCTATTTTTTATGTTTGCTAGGATAACTTGTATGACAATATACCTGTGGCATTTTTCCGAGGTGTTTTTTAAACAATTGTCATGTTTTCATATTATATTCTTATAGCATTGAAAGAACTAGGGGTATGGTCTTTGAGTCTTCTTACCTGTCGTGGTTACTCCAAAAATATTTATATCATGTTTGGGGGTGCTTCATGAGATGTGGGGTGCATGGTGTATGCTTATTCTCGGGCCTCTTATATGGTATCATTTAAGCCTAGATTAACTCTCCTTTTTCATTGTCTTTACCTCATTTGAACACCAACTTGTTATTAATTAGTTATCTTATTAATGAATTGACTAATAGGAGTCGTAGATTGTGTCTTGGTTACTTTTTTATGAATTTGGTCAAACAAATGTTTGATTTGTTGTTTTCCATTATAAGTTGTGTACTAAAGATATAGTGTGAAGTATGGGGTATCTTTCATACACTATTAAATATGCTCAAAGCATTGATATATGGTTGAGAAGAATATTTTGAACAAGATTTTCGAGCACATGTGGGAAGCCATAATCCAAGTGGATGTTTTGGGTGTCATTAGTGTTTTAACCAATTTATAGATGATGGTTAGAGTTGTTCTAATAGCATAATAACCATTAGCATGGATATCAGATGTTGGTTAGAGCACACATGAGAGGAATTTGGATTCCTACATGCTAATTGAGTATCTTGGCCACACGAGGGGAATGTGGATGTGTCATTCTTGTTATGCAAAGCCAAACTTTATCCCCATGATGAAGAATAAATGGTGGATTGAACTCTTCCTTCCAACTAATGAAATCTGGCACAGAGGGACAAGTTGGATTGCAGTTGGTATTAGTTTATATTTGTTTTTTGTTTTCTAAAACTAGGATTAACTCAGATTTATATATTGTATGATATTTGGCTCCAAGGGGAGAGATCAAGAAGTATTGATGTGGTGACTGAGATAAACTCTGTGAAAACTAATTTTACTTTTAATAAGAAGAGCCAATTCATGACATAACATTTTTAAATATTGTAGCATTGTGTTTTAAGAGTTTGTGAGGCAGTGGGAAATTGGAGCAAGGGCCCACTCCAAAGGTACCATGTTGTCTGGTATTTTTTATTTTATGAGTTGTATTTTCTTATGCTTATCATTGTGTTATGGGTAGATAATTTGTATTAGAGTTACATATTTATGATTTCCATTTTACATTTCCTTGCAAATATATGCTCTATTTTGAGTTAGACAATCTTCACAAGCTATGTTAATTTTGTAATTTAATTACATAAATTTTCTTTCCAGTTATATGATGAATATTCGAAACTAAGACACAATCACAAAAATTCCTAAAAATGTACCAGGATTATTGTAAGGTAAGATATATTAGGGAACAAATTTTCAAAATGGCGCAAAAGTATTAGGAAAGACTAGAAGACTATGTTGAGATATTCTAGTACAATCTGCAAAGGACCAAACAAAATGCACTAGATCTTGAAACTTTGCACATCCTTTTATTTCGTGGAATTAGGGGTGATTCTATAGATGTGTTAAATCTTGTGGGGGGTGGAGACCTCTCATAGTTCACATATGATGAAATATGTGAACTATGTAGGTGTTATTCACGAGGAACTACCAAACCTTGGAGAGGCCTATTATCCCCGATTTCTAGGGATAAGTAGGAGATCATGTCTCGAGGCCCACAAGTCCTAGACATGGAGTACCGAGAGCAGGATTGACCTGAGCATGGCCCTGGAGGGCCCATCCTTTTCTTCTTTCGTCAGACTCGTCTTGTCAGCAGCAACAACATCCATCACCATCGGCTAAATTGATTTCTGCGTCTTGTCGTGACAATAACATCCATCACACCATGAAGCGGTCTTGTAGGAGGTTTATTGCTCCATGAAATTGGTCAGTATCATGGTATGTATCGCACAGTGATTAGAACCTTTAATGTAGCCATCTAAATTCCTTTTATTCAGCGATTGCTTGGATTTTACGTTGACCCACTTGACCATGCTTGAGGGGGAGATTGGTAGGTGCCCTAACGAAACTGTACCATAGGTTTTGGTTTGCCAGGGGATTTCTGAAGAGCCATCGATCGCTCCCATCAACCACCACCACTCTTCATCTTGTCTCCAGCTCATGTCCCATTCCCTTGTCCAGACATTGGACGAATCTATTCCCAGGGTTACACCGCCTTATCTCGATGGGAAGAAGGGCTACAAGGCCTAGTGCATGGTGGTAAAAGACCAAATCCTAAAATGAAACCTCAAGATTCTTCGCCAAGGGATCCCCAAGAAATAAAATCCTCTCGGCCAAGGAAACAAGGGGACCCGAAATAATAAAACCAAGACCTAATCAAGAGGATGGGGGTCTCATCAGGAGCGACCCTGTATGTTCATGGGTACCTAACAACATGACATTTACACCATCTGGTTACCCGCGTCCGAGGGCCCGGTGACCTTTGGTTTGCATGGCCAAGGGAAAGGGGTCTCATCAGAGCCAACCTTCTCATGGTGTGAAAATTACTTGTGGGTAACACTATCATATTTTGTCACCATGCCAAGGCAGTGTTTTTTGGTTAGCCCTTGAATAAAAGAAAAGAGTAAAAGAAACAAAGAAAGATAAGGTAATAAGGGCTTGGAAAGAGTGCGTCCATGGCCCGGTCCTAGTACCTTCTACAAAGGAACCCATGGGTAATATCATGCATCCCTGGCTCTCACTCTGCAGGTATGTATGAACATTCCTTAAAACCACTTCACCTCGTTTAAATGGCTTGGATGAAAACCCTTGGAAGCTTTCCTTTCCTTATGGATACTAAGCGCCAATAGGGTATCTTGTCCTTTCTCGACCTTATTGTAGGTTTTTGTAAGTCCCGAGCTATTAGATGATATTGCTCGGGGTTTTATGCATGTACTTGATAATGTGATGGGAAATGTGATTGGTATTGCTATGATCCATGTGACTAATGAGCCCATGGAGGTGTAGATTTTGATGTCTTGGGACCATGCCGATGGGCCAGGGTACCATGGACGGTACATGGGGAGATGATGGATTAGGACCTCCATGGGGATGAAGGGCCCATCAGATGGTTGTTGGGACCCCATCAAAGACAGAGACAGGACAGTGTTTGACAGGAGTTTTACTTTTGCACATGAGAAGAGGAAGGATGTTCCATCGGGGGCACTTTGGTTGAGCTGGACCTAGGGGGATTGAACCTTTTTCAGTGGGACGTTGGCTTTAGATGTCCTAGGACATCACCAGGAGGCTTGTGACATCATCATGAGCATGGGGCAGATGGACAGGGTTGTTGGAACGTGTGGCAGCTTGGAAGAGCCCGAGGAGGGCTAATGTTTGGCTCACGGATCTTTGCATTGGCCCCAAAGGCCTAACATCTCGGGGAGGGATTGATCTCACTTTTCTCATTTATGGTTTTTAAAGGAACATTTAATGTAGAAATAGTGTGATTTTGGTTTATAGCCTTGTCGGCTAATTTTATTACCTAAAATTTAATTAAAAGGTCATTGTCCCATTTTCTCTTTGAGGAGTTTTTCACTCATTTTGACAATAACACACAGCTCACTCTCTTGTGAGATTTGATTTTCGCCCTACTTGGGTATTTCTAAATGCTTTTTGGGTGAAACGCCTTGTTGAAGGAAGGCTTTTCTTGGCATTTTTTGGCATTTCTCTTGAAGGAAGGGTTTACAACTAGGGTTTGCAATGTTATTTCATCCTGATATGTAAGTGTTTTTCATAGAGCTTCTTGGATGGTTTGTGGTCTTGTATTTGCATTTTGTATAGAACAGAGTTTTGAAACCCTAGAGGGACAAACACACAAGTAGGTCATTGTCTCATGTCCCCTAAAGAGAAATTCTCATCCATTGAAGAAGGAAGAGCCTAGTCGTTGGTACACTCTTGTTACTTCTTCCCTATGCTAGCCATGCCTTTTAAAATTCAAGAAGGACGAGACGTCCCAGGCCTGGAGTGTATATAACCTAGGGTCGTCCTGCTTATAGGGGTTGGTGATAGGGCCTTGCCTTTGCAACACTCTTCCTCTCACCACTTTCGTGTGTCTTGATTTATCTTTTATGCTATCTTTTTTCCCAAGTTTAACCTAAGGAAGGAGAAGCATGAAGGCCTTGGTTAAACAACTTACAGTGAGCCTCTCTTTCCCCTAGGGTTTTGTTTAAGGCCTGCCATTGGAGTGCCAGACCCTTCCTTCTAGTCCTTAGCCTTTTCCCTCCAACCTTTGCATCCTCTCTTAATTTGACTCCATTTACCCCTAGGAGCCTTTGATCTTAGGTCTCAACGTTGATGATAGTGGTCAAACAAACTTTCAAGCTCTCATGGTAAAGCCCTAACTTCTTTACCAACCTAATAGGTTATTTGTCATCCTTGGATTTATTCCATCTTGGCCCTTAACATTTTCTCTTTGATAACCAATTAGATGATGGTTTAAGATAATTTATTGAGTAAGGGATTGAGTGGATACATTGTTTGCTACATCATCTCAATATTATTGATGAATTGATATTGTTCCATTGTTATATTTTTAAACATTGATCTCGTCAATATCTATTGTCATAATTTCTAATATATTGATATCGGATAGTTGTATGAAGTACTAACCCTTTTGAATCATAGCACATTATTTTTGTTTTGTTGTTGCTTTGTTCAGGGCGGTGTTCTTGTTTGGGCCTACACTTCATTGTGTAGTTTATTTTAGCCCAACTATTTGCTCTTAGTGGTGACACATGAGGGACTTTTACTTATACCTTTATATCTCAGCCTCTTTGAAGCCCCAAGTTACAGGGGCGTCTCTCGGGGCCTAACCTCCCTAAGAGAAATAACCTCCCCATTTGTGTAGTGACATTGGGTGGGGTAGGTTCTTGTTATGCCGGTTTGGCCTCTATCTTCTAGCCATTTGACCTAGCCTGGTATGCGATAAAATTTTGTAGCGTTGCGAGAACAGCAGGTCAATTCTCCTCATGCGACCAAATGTTTTAAGCCTTTCGAGAGACCTTGCACCCCTATACAAGAAGCTTACCTAAGCTGACTCCACTGAGTGTTTTCCCTTTTTCTTTTGGTTTCAGAGTAAACTATCATGACTCCACAAACTAAAGGAGATTCAATAATCCTACTGTCTTTGAAGGAAGCCTCCCTTAAACTCTCCTATTGTCAAATCCCTTTTAGGGAAGAGCCTTCCTTTAAGAATCATGTCTACCTCTGAGACCGCTACAACGAACCCAGCCAACGATTAAAGACAATGGTCATCTACCCTTTTGTTGTTAGACGTAATGGGTCTTTCCCGAGACTCTTACTGGGCCAGATGCCACCCAAGTATGAGAGGTGGTTGCCTAAATTCCTTGGTATTGGTCTGTCGGTCTTAGAAGAGCATATGAGCAACTTTTGGGCATTCTTTGACTTCACCCCATCGGTGATGATGCTGAATATTTAGTCACGAAGTTGTTCTGGCTACTCTTTATGATGCCTCTAGGCGTTGGTACCTAAGCCTTCACGATGGAAGCATCAAGACCATGGATAGACTTGAAGAGGCCTTTCTCAAAGATGGAGTATCAAAGAGACCCTAATATGCTTCTCACGCGACTAAATAGCCTTGCTAAGTATGAAATGAGTCCATTCGAGAGTTCCACACCAAATTCGAGACATTGCTGCAGATTCCTTCAAACCATCACCTGAAAGATGACTATCTTGTCCATATTTACACCAAATATTTCAATGGCCAGCTGGGGTATCTCCTCAGAGACAAAAAAACCCCCAGTCCATTCAAAGGAAGCCCAAGGGGCTGCATGCAAGATAGAGAGGAACCTCCTTTCATCTAAAATTGAGGCTTTTACTACTAACTTGAGGGGAGAATAGACACCAGCCGAGAAAATAGTACACAATGTTGGAAGCTACTTTAGATCCTATGTACAGTATCACCAAGCCACAAGAAGCCTCCATGGATGGCATCATAAAGAATCAAGAAGAAATGATGAGTTGGATTGTTAGACTTGAAAAGTCCTAGATCCAAGCACCTAGGCTTCCGTTCAAAGGGCAATTCCAGAGAGGGAACCAATTTTACAAGCCAAGAATGAGCATGAAGTTCCAAATACCTTTGGCCCCACAAACATTGTTGATGAAAATCCCAATGTGCCACAAGTCGCGGTGAAACACATTAGAACATAAGATGTCCCTTATAATCGGCCATCGACAAGTCAACAATATACATTGTTGCATAGAGTTTTCCTCGGATAAAATATCACGGATATAGAACATCAAAGAGCCATGAGGCGACCCGGGATGGTGAGCAACGGATGGGGAATGGGAAGACCTGAAGGAAGTTCAAGTATACATAAGGAAGAACTCAAAACAATATGTTGTTGATCAAGCAAAGCCCCCACCCACGGAGATACTTCTTCCCAAGACATCCAGAGTGGGTTGACCTAAATTTTACGACTTGAAGCGTTATCAAAGATACATGTGAATGCCCCCCCTGAGACAAGCAATCAAGATCCCATCCATCAAGGAACGCTTTGATACTTTGTTTTTGATATTAGATGAACCTATGGACCCCCTATTATGTTGCAAGCTGTTCATTTCAGGGTCCAATATGGTTAAAACCCTCCTTTCTTCATGACTTTGAAAATGAATGACAAAAATCTCAACAATTGCATGCTAGATATCGGTGATAGTTGCCAACATGATGTCCTTAAAGTCATGCAACAAGTGGGTTTTACTGAATGTCAAGCCTTACAGAATGTGTGTGGTTTTGAATAAAGCAATACCACACATGGGGTGGTTGAGAATATTGAAGTTTTGAAGATTATTGAGATAAGACAGTCCACATTGACATTATGGTGGTTGATGTCCGGATGTGTGGGAATGTTATTGTCTAGGAAGTTTAAGAAGCACTTAATGTGGCGGGTCCCTTGAGATGGATCTCTCTTTTCTGCGATTACCTTTGAAAGATGGAGCGGTGGGGCGTCTATAAATGTACTGCCAATGCTTGGGGATCATGTGCAAGATATTGTTCATCTCGCCAAAAATGATAAAATGCTGGACGATATGATACAAACTCTTGAAAAATATTCTCCAGAAGACATGCCCTTTACAGAGGAGGACTTTAATTAGATCGAATGGCCCAAGAAAGAAGAATACCAACAACTCTAGATGAATTCAAGAACAAAGAAATTGGGATGGTAAAGATATTAAAAAAAATGAGAGATGGCGGTACAAATCCGTCACGTCTCCAGCAAAATTATTCTGATAAGCCCACCCACCTCCCTCGATTACAATTACACCGAGAGGGGGTTGTTGGGGAGCGACCAATACAAAGTCGAGAGGGTATAGGGAGGGAGATATGGTATGGATGTGGGATACCCATAAAGGAGAGCCAACTAATGAGGGAAGCCTGCAGTCATGGCTACGACCCTTCAAAGTTGGAATGGATGGGTTGATAACTCATGCTACTTATCCACTTTAGAAGGAAGAGAGCCATTAACTATCAGCGGGCACCTCCTTAAAACCCACCAAGGTGGTGGGACGACTCATGGGCAAAAGTAAAGGTATAGGTAGGTAGGCATTCTTACGTGTATTATACCATTTTGCATTTCATGTTAATTTTCTTTCACACATTTGCATATTGATTGTTTTATTTCAGTTTATATATATATGCTATGTATATATATATATATATATATATCTATATATGCGGGGTGGCAATACACCCCATCTTTCTTGATACCCTATTGAGTTGAAGTTACTGCAGGTTATGCCGGATATGTTGAGGTTCTCATGTGCTCTGGTGAGCACATGTCCCCGGTGGAGCGGATGTTATCCCACAATTTCTAGGGATAGAGTAGGAGATCATGTCGAGACCTGAGGTCTAGACATAGATGCAGGAAGCGAGGATTGACACGAGCATGTGCAGGGGCCATCCTTTTCTTCTTCGTTAGACTTCATTTTGTCAGTAACAACAACATCCCATCACCATCAGCTTAGTCTTCTATCAGACGAGGTTCTTGCTCCCTGAGGTAATTAGTGGTCAAATATCATATTTATGTGTCACTTTTGATCATTATAACCTTTAATGTATGCATCTAATTCCTTTTATTTCCCAGCTTGACTTCTTGGATCTTACATTGACCCACTTGACTGACCATGCTTAGGGAAGTGCTTGGAGTACCCTAAAGCACAGTATTACCCATAGGTTTTAGTTTTGCAGGGATTTTGAAGGGCCATTGTCTACTCCCATCATACCACCACTCTTCCATCTTGTCCCCCACTCATCTGCCCCATTCCCCTTGATGTTAGGAGGCATTAGGATGATATGTTGGTGGGGTTGCATACTCTCGTGGGAAGAAGGGGCTAAAGGCGAGAAGGTAAAAGCAGTGGTAAAGATAAAATCCACAAAATGGAAACCACCGAGGATGCTTCCTTTAGGGATCCCAGAAAGCTGATAAAAAGCCTCTCAATAAGAAATGAGAGGGACCCGAAAAAAATGACAAACAAGACCCACAATCAAGGAAGGATAGGGGTCTCATCACGAGCCAATCCATTATGTTCATGGGTACCCTCTTGACATGACATTGCCACCATCGGATTTACCATGAAAGCGGTGACGCTTGGTTGCATGGCCAAAGGAAAGGGTCTCATCACGAGCGATATATCATCTTTGTAAAAGTACTTGTGGGTAACATGTCATTTCCCGGTACACCATGCCAAGGCAATGTCCTACAGTTAGTATGAATAAAAGAGAAAGAAGAAGGAAGAAAAAGCAAATAAAGAAAGAATAAAAGGAAAAAGGGGCTTGGAAAATTGCATCCATAACAAGTAGAGCTCACCTTCTACAAAGAAAGGCACCTGGAGTAATATCATGCATCCAGCTCTCATTGCAGTATGTTTGGACATCCCTTAAATCCACTTCACCTCGTTTACATGGCTTGAATGAAACCCTTTGGAGAATTTCCTTTCCTTATGGATACTAGCCCAATAGGGTATCTTGTCCCTTTTCGACCTTGTATTGTAGGTTTTGTAAAGTCTTTGAGCTATTGAATGATATGGGGTTTTGTATACATATGTTTGATAATATTAATGATGAAATGTGATTAACATTGCTATGATCCCTGAGCTAATGAGCCCATGGAAGTAGTTTTTTGATGTACTGGAAATCCATTACAGATGGGCCGGTACCATTTGGGCCAGGGTACACATGGGAGATGATTGGATTCCAGGACCTCCAGCAGAGTTTGAGGGCCCATCAGGATGGTTCTTTGAGACCTTATCAAAGGCTGACAAGGACAGTGTTTGGTAGAGGTTTTGCACAGAGAAGGTGATTCCATCAGGGGGCACTTTGGTTGAGCCAGGCCTAAGGGGATTGACCTACTTGCAGTGGAAAGTTAGCCCCAGATGACCCGAGGGGCGTCACCCGGAGGCTTGTGACATCATCATGAGCATATGGAAAATGGGCAGGGTGGTTTGCACGTGTGGCAATTTGGAAGAGCCCAAGGAGGAGAGCTAACGTTTAGCTGGAGTCTTTGGAAGAGCCCAAGGAGGGCTAACGTTTGGCTTCTGGATGCTGCACTGGCCCCAAAAAGGCCTAACGTCTCCCTCAGGAGGGCTTGACGTCTCACTTTTTTCTCATTTAGGGTTTTAAAAGAACATTTAATGTAGAAATAGTATGCTTTTGGTTTATAGCCTTGTCGGCTAATTTTTATGACCTAAATTTAATTAAAGGTCATTGATACAGTATATATTGAGGAATTTTATCCTCATTTTGACAATAACACACAACTCACTCTCCTAGTGAGATCTGATTTTTGCGCCCTACTTGGGTATTTCATCTTTTGAGTGAGACGCACTTGTTGAAGGAAGGCGTTTCTTGGCATTTTTGGCATTTCTCTTGAAGGAAGGTTTACAACTAGGGTTTGTAATGTTATTTCATCATGATATGTAAGTGTTTTTTTCTGCAAAACTTCTTAATTGAATGGTTGTAGTCTTATATTCCTACATTTATTATAAATTTTGTTGATTTTAAAACCCTAGGGGACAAACACACAAGTAGGTCATTGTCTCATGTCCCCTAAAAGAAAAATTCTCAGCCATTGAAGAAGGAAGGAAGAGCTTAGTCGTTGCTACACTCTTGTTACTTCTTCCCCTGTGCTAGTCGTGTCTTTTGAAAGTCAAGAAGGAGGAGACGTCCCAGGCCTAGGTTATCTACACCTAGGGTCATCCTGCTTCTAGGATTTGGTGATAGGGCCTTGCCTTTGCAACACTCTCCCTCACCACACTCTCGTGTCTTGATTTATCCTTTATGCTAGTCGTTTTGCCAAGTTTAACCTAAGGAAGGAGGAAAGAGCACGAGGCCTTGCTTAAGAAACACCGGAGTGAGCCTCTTTCCCCTAGGGTTTTGTTTCTGGAGCCCTGCCATTGCAGCATTTTAGAACCCTTCCCTCTAGTCCTTATCATTTTCCCTTCAACCTTTGTGTCCTCTCTTAATTTGACTCCATTTACCCTAGGGCATTGATCTTAAGTCTCCAACGTTGAAGTGATAGTGGTCAAACAAACTTTCAAACTCTCATAAATTGAAACCCTAACTAACTACTAACCCTAATAAGGTTGACGTCATCCTTGGTTATTCCATCTTGATGCAACATTTTCTCTTTATAGGCAATTAGATGGTGTTTTGAAGCATTTATTGAGTAAGGGATTGATTGGATACATTGTTTGCTACATCATCTCGATATTTATTGATGAATTGATATTGTTCCATTGTTATATTGTTAAACATTGATCTCGTCAATATCTATTGTCATAATTTCTAATATATTGATATCAGATAGTTGTATGAAGTACTAACCGTTTGAATCATAGCCTGCATATATTGTTTTGTTATTGCTTTGTTCCGAGCAGGTGTTCTCATTTGGGCCTACACTTCATTATTGGTTGTTTAGCCTGACTATTTGCTCTTGGTGGTGACCTGTGAAGAGGGACTTTTACTTATACCTTTATACCTTAGCCTCTTCAAAACCCCAGGTTACTGGGGACGTTTCCCTTGGGCCTAACCTCCCTAAAGAGAAAGAACCTCCCCATTGTGGTGACATTGGGTGGGGTAGGTTCATGTTACGCCAATTTGGCCTCTATCTTCTAGCCATTTGACTTAGCTACAAACTGTGCGATAACAAGGCCTTAGAGACATAGTCCCAAAAGTCAGCAAATCATTTAATGGAGGGGGAGTGACTAAAATTGAGATAGGAAATATGTTAGACAAATTTAAAACTGACATTCTTGTATCATTAAGCTCCCATTTGGACACCCTTCAAGCCAAGAAAAAGAAGGAAAAGATTGATCTCACACTAGCCATTTTCTACTCTAGATGTCGAAAGAAACATCCCTTGTAGGAGTGCCCTATGGATAAAATAGAAGTATGCGGAATTTGTGAAAAAAACATGCCATAAATATTGTCCCTCTTTAACTGATCTTAAGGTAGTATACCAAGGGCCTAATGAGGAAACCAAGATTTTTTTTTTGTATCTCATAAATGGCCATGGCCACCACGACCACCAAACACATCATAAGAATCAACTCAATACCTTCAATAATTTGTACCATGCCAATATCCTACCCAAAATTGGTATGCACCCATGCCCTGGAAACAATGGTCACGTCAAGCTCAGAACCAGCCATGTTGTTATCACCTAAAATCACTCAACAAGCTATACAGGTGATCACCAGAGAACTCATTAGTTTAATACACCAAATAGTATAGTCTCAACATTAACATGTTTCATTCAACAAAATAAAAAACTAAACTATGGAAAGAAGGTTTCTAAATATAAGCACGGGCTACCAAAAGACAGTTATCGTTATTAGTGCCTAACAATGTGGGCTAACAAAGACAAATTAATGCTATTAATGCAATGAATGTGGCTATCATCAAACTAACCTGCGTTGATCCAAAAAGAGACACATTTATGAAGTGGTTCGGATCTCACACACCCTCAAATCAGGGGTACTTGAGGAAGCTGACTATCTAGTTCTATGAATAGATTTGGGACCACTTAAGTGATAGGGGATCCACTCCTATGAAGGATCCCCTTTCACACTTAGAACTAGATAGATAAAATCTTGAAGAGAGCCTATAAGAGAATTCCTTGAGTATGCACTAAGGAGAAAAAATCAAGTGTATTGTTATGTTGTTGGACTGAGCTTGGAGAATCCTCATTTCTCTTAGGTTCACTCACACATCCATAACCATTTTTGCTTGGTGCATCAAACATCTCTCCTCTTTAGAGCTTGGGTGCATTCCTTCAAATCATTTGTATTTTCTTTGAGAAAATAGATAAATTGTTTTAAATGGGAACATCAAGGACCTTTCCAAGGAGGAAGAAGGGAGCTCTTTTTCTGACAAACTTCCCTATGATGTTATTAATATAGCCTTTTTATTGATAAAAATTCTCATTGTCTTAGTTTGTAGTTTTTATTCTTTATTTCTCATGCATACTCTTGTTTATATTTATTTTCATTATATCTTTCATTGTGGTTTACTAACCATTTGATTCAACTAACTATAGTGTTGGTCTAGCATATGTTGATACTAAAAGGGATACCATTTACTCACTCTTGTGACAATTAGCCTAAACAAATTGGCGACCATACTGGGGATCCCAAGTCAAATTCTCCCACTATAGGATTCAAGAGTTGTTTTTCTCACATTTACATGTTTGAAGGCTCATTAATTGGCCTTCTTGGGCACTCAGTTCGAGTGTTCAAAGCCCCAATTCCAAAAATCCCCTCGGGATTTTTTCTTCACATCGAAGTTTAGCATCACTGCGGTTATTGAAGAAATAAACGTGATGAAGTGTGTTATTTGCGCTCGGTTTCCGATGAAAAACTTGCAAGAACCTTCACTGATCAACACAAATGTTTTACCGAAAAACTCGTGCTAATAGCACAACTATCGGGCCCAAACCCGCGTGGATCCGCGAATCCGCGATTGTAAAAAAAAGGTGATAAGCTTTATTTTTATGCACTTTGTAAGCTAGAATATCATACTTTGAGTCCATTCTTACGTAGTAAATTAGATAAACTAGATACTAGGGAGATAAAAAGAAGCATACATTGTTTTATGTTTTCCATGTGGATGTCTAGTTGAATCATTTGCACTCTTAGGTAGATTTTCTTTACCAATTATTTTTCAATTTTTAGGACAGGACTAGACACCCTCTTAGTCACTACTAAGTATGTCATTACACTTGCACTCTCGAGTGATATTGGGGAATCAGAAAGGAGTGTCCAAGTGTGTTCCATTTTCCTTGCACCAAACAACATAGTAAATAAATTAAAGTAATAAGTAAGCACCCCATAATGTGCACATTTTTTCTTTAGTTTTCCATTTTTTTCAAAATCATACAAGTAACAAGGTGAGGCCAAAACCATAAGGCACCTCATAGTTTATTTTGCAAAATAAGAGCTAAAAGTGTTGTAAGGACCCCCAAATCTCCACATAATCACACAATATAGGATAGTTGTTTTTTTTGCAAAATAAACACTTATTAAATAAAAGGATTTGAAAGAACTCATATGTACACATCTATTATAATCTAAATCTATTTTTTCGATTTTGCAAGGATTGCACAAACACTTAGTGATTAATTAAAAGAATTAAAGGACCTCACAACGTCAACATGCTACAACTTCAAACATAAATCACTATTTTTATGCTCACATTCACCCTTGCACACAAGGCACTTGCACACATCTAAAGGTGTCTAAATAGATCATTTTAATCTTAGTATGTTCTCCTCCCTGGGCTCATAAGTGATCTAGGAAGATCGGAAAATAATTACGTGTTCTAAAAAGACCCTTTTCACACCCCTAAGCAAACGGGATTAGTCCATGACTCCAATCTCAAAGACTTTTTAAAAAAAATCAACCATAAGAACTCACTAAAATCCACCACAAGAGGTCACAAAATAATATTTTAGTCTAAGCTAGGATTTTGGGGGTAGGTATCCAAATAACCCATCTTTATCTCTTTTCATTTGAAACTCAGTGGTTGACGATTTAGGGAAATTCAAATCCTCCAATTCAAGTGTTCCAAAGCCATAAGACATGGAGATACATGTGAAGGGGTGAGTGCCAAGGTCTGATTGTTCCACGCGTGCCTTCTTGAGCCACCTAGCTCTTGTGAGGTTATCTAGTCTGTTACCACTTTTTGAGGTTAAGAGTCCCCTTCTGCACTTGAATGAAGTAACCTAGTGGCCAAAACCTAGGATTTTCTACATAGGTGGTGATTGTGGGTTACAACTACACCTTGGTCAAATTTTGTGTGGCTATTGGAAAATATCGCCAATTCTTTCGGGATATGCACCCTCTACCCCTCATTATAACTGATATTTCATACCTTCACTAGCTTCTCTTTCGATGGATTCAGACCCCATCATTGAGTTCCATTAGAAGGCCCAGTGACATTGAGAGGAAGGATGATAGGTCTCTAGGGCACTCGCTTCGTGTTTGGTTATTCCCCCATGCGGATAATATCTCCAACCTACTTAACCAACATTTTACTTTATAGTTGATTTATGTGTGTTATGTTCATTCATTACTGACCATATGTAGTTTTTAGTCCCTTGTTAAAGTAGGCCATGTTTAGTATTGGTTAACAAGCACTTGTTATCTATCCTTTCAACTTACCAAAATCACATACATTATTGCTAGTTCAAAACCATAGGGGAGTCACCACCTCTCAGGTATTACAGACACTTGCTTGGCCTCCCACCAGTGTTGGGGGTATTCTTATTTTTACTGCCTCGTCATTTCAACCTCCTTACTCACTTTTCAGTATTGCGGTGCTTGGTTTGGTTCTACCTTCCTTGGTACAATTTCCCCCAACAACCTATCTAGTATCACTTTCTCTTTACGAATCAACTCGCAACCATTAAACATAATGGAAAGAGCACAAAACTTACCATATATAACCTCGTCTTCTTCTTCCCAGTTTGGACAAACTTGGGCCTGATCTCCTAGTTATAGTGGGCATCCACCACTCACAAGGAGTAAGAAGAGGACCACACACTATAAGCACCCATGGCATGGGGGAAATGCTTGTAATAACGGGGGCTCTATAGTTCCCACCATAACTACAATCAAACCAAGCATAAATGTACCACCTATACACGAACTAATCACCCTTGCCTCTTTTGTGAACTCTATGGTCACCCATCCCATTAGTGCCCTGACCTCACTCCGGAGCTAGTCCAAACAGTTTGTTTAGAGTGCACAGAGCACGCTAAAGTTAGTGGTACTCATTTCATTACTTCGACATGCCCCCTCCCCTATCATGAGCTCGTTAGTCCATCAGGTGAGCTTCCATGCACCTCGACGTCATTTGTTAGCCCTTAAATGGATAACCCCACATCTAACCCAATCTACTTCACAACTGATACCCAGTCATGTAGACATGGGGGCACCCCTTCCACCTCTAGTGTCGCAGTATCCACTAGACCTTATATTTGTAAGGAAAATGGAATTTTATACCCACACCCATCACGTGCCATCACCTTTTATTGGGACCAACTTACTCCAGCACGCCTACCATCTTCTACCCCATTTCAATGTGGGTCATCATTAAAAACATTATGGTTTATCGGTGTATTATAGATGATGGGTCATCCTCATGTAATATTTCCTCATCATCTTGGAAACAATTAGTCTCTCCTACTCTTGTCTCATCAATGACTAAGTTAAGAGCCTTTTGTTAGAATTAAAGAGATGTGCTCATTTTACCATAAACAATATCATTATTGTCACCCAACCATAGGCATGCATCCACCCCCAAGAACCATAACCTTTTCTAGATAGAATGAATCTGGAATCAACACTAGAACCAACATATAGCCAAGAGAGCTCATCTTTCTCCAAATATAGCTCACCAAACAAAAAGTCCCAAAGCCACATAACAAGAACAATACTCAGCTGCAACAGTTGTAATTCCAGTAGTTGTTGCAGCTACAGTTGCATTTTCACTTACCAAGAATACCACCAAGAACCATCACCAAGAAAACCACCAAGAGATACTATAGGATAGGTCACACCTCTTAGGTTATATGGCGCTAGAGAGAGAGAGACCAAGAACCATCCCAGAATATTCACCTTCCATCCTTGCAGCTACAGCTCCAAACCTGTGCCAAAGTTGACTGAGAGTGTGTGTGAAGTGTGTGTGTACAAATGAGCTATATCATCTCTTATTTATAGCAGTTCTTGTCACTTTTATGGGCCGAATTTTCCTTTTAGAATATAATAC
The DNA here is from genome assembly GCA_010110895.2 of Picea sitchensis. Classification (NCBI taxonomy): domain Eukaryota; kingdom Viridiplantae; phylum Streptophyta; class Pinopsida; order Pinales; family Pinaceae; genus Picea; species Picea sitchensis. Next base: position 243,337 of record SNQJ01S0019563.1, read on the forward strand.
TTTAATATTAATTATTTTACTGAGCCGACTTGTCTTATAGGTTTTCTACACATCTGTTTAGGGTTTATCTTGCTTCCGAAATATTCTATTCTATCCAAAGGTTACACATGGAGGTTAATACTTCCTGCAACTACCATAATATCAACACTCCCTCCTAGCTAGGGAGGTATTAACAGGTAGCATCATCATAGCCACAGAGGCTATCTCATGATCACGTAGATCAATTCACAAGCAACATCACCATTATCAGTATCAATTGCATCATCTCTCAATGTCATACTCCATCTGAGTAATCAGGCATTATGTTGAATAAGTCACTCACTCAACAGAGTGATACAAAGACCATTCTTCTAATCTGGACCTACGTCCTAGAAGAATGACTATCCCAACATATGTTGAAAGTCCTCAATGGCTCCAAGAACCATCATCTCCACTATATCATCTCTAAGTTTTATGATAATATCTAAGTTGTACTAGAATGATGCTCTGCATCATATCTAATCTGTACTAGCATGATGTGGAGTACCATCTTGTTGGCCCTTGGTTATGGAAGAAAGAGAAGATCGAGGAAGAAAAGGTCAAACGCGAACTGCGTGAGAGACACAATGACTGTCACTGGGTTGAAGTAAGCAAAAGAACAGAAAAGATGGAGTGAAGTACGGAAAAGCAAGTCGTTGAATGAGGAGATTAGGGATGACAGATCAGCAAGAGAAAAGAATCGTAGACAACTCAGCAAGCAGAGAAAGCCACCATTGGATGCTTTGGAGAACTGCGCGAGAAGGGAGGAAAGACAAGTTGGCGAAGACCTGAAAAGGCGGTTCAAGTTGACCTAGGGTTTTGGGTAATTAGGGTTTTGACACCTAGGTTTCGACCTAAGGTTGTCGGTGAGGGACTATAATGTATAAATAGAGGTCGAGAGGACCTAGGTCGGGTCGATACTAGTGTTGGATATAGATATTGATTGTTGTTTGAGAGATTATTATACTGTGAGAGAGAGGAGTGATGAGAGTGAAATCCTTCTAGTATTGTAAGATATTCAGTTGGGTGCGAAGATCAAGTCCTGCAGCTGGGTGCACAGGAAGGTGGGAGACAGAGAGAAGAAGAGAGAAGATCTATTGACTAAGAGTGCAGATCAGAACTGTAAGCTTTACCTTAAAATACCATAAGCACGGTTTTGTAGACGTAGCCCTAGAGAGATGGTGAACCACGTATATTTTGTGTCGTATGTGTGATTGATGCCTGGATCTTTGTCATTGTTATATTGTTATTTTCATTATTGTGTTAGATCAGATGTATAGCTGCGCAGAGTAGATCTAGCTGATAAGAGATATATGAATGTTGCATTATTGTTGTATTAGTTCCACTTGATATTCCCCTGGTTGTAGACATCTTTGTTCTGCAACCCCCCTCTTAGCTGCTTCGGGTGAGACTTCATCTACTTCACAGGTGTTGTCAAAAGGGCCGATAGTTAGGGTTTTTTTGGTGCGTTGTTGAAGCGTTGAACCCTGGGTCTGCCCCTGTGCCAACAAATGGTTTCGTTGCCGGGACAAGAATTTGTTTAAGGGAATGTCAAGGTGGTTCCCATCAAAGACCAAGATTCAAAAGTGGATAGAGGATCAAGAGAGGGACTTCGTTGAAGCCCAAAACAAGAACCCTAAATTGAGTACTGAATATTGTCTACAAAGATACATCTTCACCGAAATTCATGAGATCTTCTTTGGGGGAATCCACCAAGAGTTGTTTGAATGGTTGGCTAGGTTAGCCGATACCTAGTTTGAGATTAGATCTAGACCTCATGTGGTTTGGACGTCGGAACTGATCCAGAAGGTCAAGAGAGTTGACAACACTGTATCCAGAGTAGTAGATCATTGGTTTGATAGTACCATTAGAGGGTATATCACCGAGTTTGTTGTTGATAGAACAGAATCGTATAGCCAAGCCGAGAGATACTTTTTCAAAGAACCTAGAGGAAAATTTTTGCACTTTCTGAAGTTGAGAATCAAGATGCTCTTGCATGAAAACCACATCTTGAAGATACAATAGATTGGTGGGACCTGAAAAGGCTAATGTTCAAGATCTCGGACAGTGACAGTGACACGGAAGCAGGACATACGCGCAATGGGAAAGTATTCCAAGGGGTTCACCTTGAGAACTTGTTTTAAGAAAAAATACGGAGAAGAGGGTTTCTACAGTGGAGAAGAGGTAGATCTAACCAACGAAGAACATTCAGAGCCCACCAGAACAGAAGAAGGGGAAGCTGAAGAACTTCGCCAAAGCGAGCCAGAAACCTCAGGAACTACACGGACTACTGAATTAAGTAACATTAATATTCCTATTGTCTCAACAGTACTTAGCAGTCAGAATAGTCAGAACCACCAGACTCCTCAGAGCACTGTTACTGGTAGCTTAGCATCTACTCAGACAAGAAGCCTAGTCAACTCTATGGTAGATGAAATGAGGCTCCCCATATTTAGAGGAGATGGATCTGAAGATCCAGATCGGCATTAGTTTATGTGTGAAGTTGTATGGAATATTAAAAGTTATCACCGATGAAGCCATCAAGAGAACCCAGTTCAACACTATGCTAAGGGACCGCGCACTGAAATGGTACATGAAACTTGTCCAAGGACTAACGCAGCCTAAGCCACTGAACGATATCAAGAATGCATTGATTGCAGAGTTTAAGAAACCTAAGTCGGATTCACAATGTATTACAGAGCTAAAATAAATCAAACAAAAGGTAGCAGAACCTGTTTGGGAGTTCAACCAGAGATTCAAGACCCTAACAGGCTGATTAACTTTTCATATCCCTGATGAACAGAACAAAGAATGGTTCATCGTTTCATTGTTACCACACATCAGAGTCCCTCTGATGCAACAGAAGATTTCATCGCAGGCAGAATCTTTGGAAATCACCATGAAGCTTGAATCAACACCTATGGGAGAATCGAGCTCAGGCATGAGCCAGATCTTGAGTCAGCTAACTAGTTTGTCTTTACAGGTCGAGGATATGAAGAAAGATAAGGGAAAAGACAAAAGGGAATATGTATGATGTGTGAGCTGCAGATCAGAAGGTCATGATAAGGAACACTATCCCTTATTCCATGAGTATTTGGCATCAAGAACGTCGAGCCCCTTGAATCAAGTTAACCTGCCCTGGTGTGATGTGTGCAGAAATAGACATCACCCAGGTGAGTGTTATTACATGTAGAAGTATGTTTAGACACCCACAAACTTGTACTGCACATTTTGTAAATCAGTAGGGAATGATGATCGATATTGTAGATCTTACGACCTCATGCATGCGAGGTCGAGAGACATATACAAGATTCAGGGTGAAGTACAGCAAGAAGGAAATACTCTGCAGTACAACTCTCCAAGGAGAGGAAAATTCACTCCTCACGATGGATACATAGGACGAGGAGGAGGAGGAGGTATGGGTTGAGGCCGAGGAAAAATAATATGTTATAACTGCGCCCAGCCAGGACACTTAGCAAGGGATTGTCAGAACCCTTGCACAACCTGCAGTTATTGTGACTCTTTTGAGCATGTCATAGAAGAATGCCATGTGCTACTGGATAAGGTTCAGGAAAGACGAGGACTCGAGCATAACCCATAAGTACAACTGATATATGCTAAACCTCGTGGAATCAAACCTGGAGTTGTTGTCATTACTCGAGGAGGCGCTGCTATAGGAGAGGATAGCACAACCCAAAGAAAGATCGTAGAAGAGTCAGGTATTAGGAAAGCTGAGGAGAAGACTCAGGCTTTTGATGCAAAGAAAGAAAGACGAATCTTTGAGGAAGCAAGACAGTATTTCAAGAGGAACCAAGGATCCTCATCTAGAACGCAACCAGAAGTAAAAGAGTACGGAATGCCTCAGGCATTTGATCAATCGGTTGTGCATAAAGAAGGAAAAAAAGTAAGTATGCTCATCGACTTTCTGTACACTTGTCTTAAATTAATTCAGGATGAGAAAGTTGTACAAGAGTTACAAAACCTAATCAGGCAGTATGAGCTAGGAAAGGTAGACCCCTTGCTGAATAGGGCAGTACACCAGATTTGTAAGAAGAGAAGAACAAACAAAGAATTGCATTTGAATGCTCAAATAGGCGAGTACGATATAGACTATGTGGTCTTCGATTTAGGGTCGAAGGTCAATGTCATGACGAAGCAAACTTGGGCACTGATGGGAAAACCCAAGCTGATATATTATCCTATCAGGCTTCGCATGCCTAATCAGAAATCTTTTAGCCCATTTGGACGATTGGAGCATGTCCCCGTAGACATTGACAGAGTTAGAACCTTTGCAGACTTTGAGGTAATTGAAATTGTTGATGATAGTTTCCCTTACCCTGCATTACTAGGAATTGATTGGGCCTTTAACAAGTCTACTGTGGTCAATTTAAAGAAAATATGCATGACATTTGAAGGAGATGGCCTTAGGGTCATTGCACCCTTAGATCCATATGAAGGTCTGCGGTATAAAGAACCCATCAGAGAAAAATACTACGCATATGAACTGGAAAACATCTATAAATTAACAACCAGACAACATGATTACATTAACCCTACTGCCGATGGGAATCTAAGTTGGCGAAGTGATAGTGCATGTTCATGAGATTCAGAAGAAGCATTGGAGAACTGGCAGAACCAGATGTATGAAGTATCCACAAGGAGATGTGCTCGACTGACTAGAGAAGTTCGTTGGATTTGTACAACAACAAGTAACTTACCTACCTTTGATAGTTTGAATCCTTTAGAATCCTTCTTGATGGACTTTGAAACAATTGTACCAGCACAACAGAGGTTGTTGGCTATGGACGAGGCTCTGAAAGCTACACCAACAATATGGTGGGGGACACATAAAAGCAATATCACAGACTGGACACAATGTTGAAACTTGATGACAGCGCAGTTTTCAGCACAAGTAGGAAGCTGCGAAGTGAGGTACAGAGGGAGAAGCT
>SNQJ01S0019563.1:260661-279077 GCA_010110895.2 Picea sitchensis
TACATTGAATGACCTCCACTATTATCACTATGGGCCCTCTGGGCCCCCCCACTACCTCTCTATCTACCTTACAGTTAGAAAGGTCAAGAGGAAGAGAGTTGGTGGAAAATTGGGGTAGTTGTAGGACAATATCAGTTGGGTTGATAGTTTTATGAGTTGTGAGTAAAATGTGAGAGACCACCCTCTTTTGTGGATTACTAGCCTCAGCTTGAAGGTGACTGGATTTTGAGATTTGGAATAGTCAGTCTATGGTTGGGTGGAATGTCTTTCCCAAGAAACTGGTTTCACAACTGTTGTGAAAATATAAGTGTTTTATCTTCTTGTTGTGTTAAATTATGTATTTAATTGTTGTGCATGAACTCTGTGTATTTGGAAGTGATTTATATGTTGTTGTAATGAGTTGTTTAGTTGCATTTCATGTTGATTATTAGAATGTTGTAGATGTTTCTATTTTGTGGTTATAGACAGTATCTAAATCTATTTTAATTGGCAGTTGAAATCTACAGAAAATGGGTTAATTGTAAATGAATTAAATTGGTTAGCAGAAATTTCATTTTTATGTATATTCTGCACCGTAATGTCCCTCAGTTGGGTTGGGGGACGTTACATTATGGTATCAGTTCTTCTAGTTCAAACACCAGGCTTGTATGGGATCGAACATGAGCGAATTGGTGAAATTTACTATTGTAGATTTTGTCTATGACAGGTTTGGGGGAAAAAAGATATTTTAGAGAGAAATCCCCAATTTCATGAGTGAAATTCGAGTTTTAATGACTTCGAACAATTTGATATGGTTAATGGAATAGAGTGGTTAAGTTGCAAATCAAAATTCGACCTGGAATGGTCAAAATTTGAGTTTTGATGGCCGCTTGTAGAGTTACAGGAAGTTTGGAGAATTGACGGCTGAGATCATGTTTGATCTTGTGATTGGCAATCGAGATTCACTGTGATAAATTTAAAAATTCTTAAGAATTCGTCCATTTGAAAGGTTGATGGGATCAACAACCGAGATTAAATCAAGAGTTATGAAAGGGAGCAAATTGATGGTCCAGATCAATTAGAGAAAAGTCGAAATCACTAAAAGAAATTGTCGACGGTCGATGGATGGATCGGCCAAAATGGCGAAGATTTTGGATTCGACCATAAGACATCTCTGATCATCTATGGTTGATAGTCATGGGTTGGTTGAATCTACTAAAGTGTTTCCAATCGCCAACAGTCGAAGGGTCCGTGGTCGAGCATCGGTTGATTCAGTGAAGTGTCCCAAACAAGCAACAAAATTTGTCGATGGCCGATGGGTCGATGGTGGGAGGTCGTCCGAATTTGGTGGAGTGTTCAAACCAATCAAGAGAATATTTTGAGGGCCGATGCACCGATGGTTCGACATCGACCGAGGTTGGCAAGGTATTTGGGTTGTCCAAGAGAATCGACTAGTGGTCGATGGGGGAAAGAGGATGATGATGTCATCATCCACGTTTCATGTCACATCAACATCCATGTGTCATGCCATGTCACCCAATTTACCACCTCAGGATGATGTGTCATGCGATGTCATCATCCACGTGTCATGCCACGTCAACAACTTCCACACCAGCCAATAGAAGTGGTCGATGGTCGATGGTCAAATCGACTGATTTGGGAAAGAGTTCAAGATTCATCGGGGATCGTCGATCACTGTTGGGTTGATGGTCAGGCATCGACATATTCAGCGTATATTTTTTCATTTTCCAAAAAATATCGTCGACGATCGATTTAATATTTGTTTGAAAATTGGGTGTCGGGGAATTGGACTGATGACCGACTGTCGGATCGGTAGCTTTGGAAAAATGTTTTGTGCATCCAAAGGATGATACCAATCGTCGATGCCTGACAAGTTCAGATCAATGTTTTTTGTGTATTGTGATTTTAGATCAATGATTTATATTTAAATAACTATTACAATAGTAAAACAATGAATTTTGTGTGAAAGTTTATGAAGTTTTCATATTTTTGAAGGTCATTTTTTAGGCCATAAACGACATTTTTAGCAAGTCAAAAACCATTGGAATAGAGTTTACCATGGTACACTTCATATCTAAATCTCAAGTAAAATAACTCAAAGAGATCTATCCAACGAGCTAAACGGTTCACGAAATGGAGCTCGTATGAGAAAGTTACAACCAAAACAGTGACGGTAAAATTGTAGCACCAGTATTACTTCCAGAGGACATAACTCTATGCTCATAAGTTCATTTGGGGCACAAGAATATTCTATGGAAAGATTATGGCCTGTAGAATCTAGTGATGGATTCATATTTTGGTTATGGGTACTTGAAAATGTGCAGGAAGAGAAATAAGACACTTGTAGCATACATGAGTAAATTGAGTAAAACAACCTAAACTTTTTCGGACCATAACTTTCGGCTCGGAGCTCGGATTTGAGAAAAAAAATAGTGGTTGGAAAGGTATTTAGGAGTAGAATACATATGTCAAGCCATAATTTTTGTTTGGGCAATTAAATTTCTCATAAATTAATTAATATATTTTTGTAGCAGTAAAAAGAGTGGAATTGCAACATGTAGTTGTAACTTTTCACTCAGAATTCAGATTGAGACATGAGTACAGTCCTTGGGAAGATTTTTTGGGGAGGAATTCATAAATAAAATCAAAATTTGAATTGGTGCAATGTGTCCTTCAAAAATTGATGAAGAAATAACTTGTATTCTATATTATTAAATTTTTTATGCTATGCATATTTCTAACAGTGATTATTACATGCACATTTCTTATAGAAATATAGATAAAAAAAATAAATTTTAGTTCTTATATGAGGACTAGAGTTGTGGAATATGCTAAAGGATCTTACATACATGAGGAATAGATCATATGTCTGCATGTTATCATGGGGAATGCTGAGACATAGTCAAATGGAAGAAGAGATAAGCAAGAGCCTGTCACTATGATAAGCCTGCATAAGGAAGTGTAGAGCTACAGAGTTGATAATGAAAATATTATGAAGGCTTGGGAAGAGATACTTCAGAGCTTAAACATGTTGCATAACCAAGTTAACAAATATTCTGGCACCAAGCAAGAAACTAGTGATAGACAAGTGTCGATATCTAGATCCCATAGAAAAAGAGATGATCATGGAAATGATAGGTAGTCAAGAAACATGAGCATGTGTCATCATTCTCCAAGGCAGTCCACTAGAATAACTCATGCAAGTTGAGGACTAGGAAGAAACCCAAGTGTGTCTCTTGTTCGGAGTAAAATAAGAAGTCCTGAGGCAGACATTTTGCAAGGTGAACTCAAGAAAATCAAGCCACCTACTTTCAATGGTGAACACATGAAAGGAGAAGAGGCGGAGGCCTAGTTGTTGGAAATGAAGAAATATTTTCAACTGCATGATTACCCATCCTGGGTAGAAACTAGGAATTCCACCTACCACTTGCAAGGAAAGGCAGCCATGTGGTGGGATCAACTTAAGCAAGTCATGAACCTTGATGAGAAGAGGATCTCATGGAGGTAGTTCAAAGGATATTTCCAAGAGAAATATTTTTTCGAGCATTACTATGAGAGAAAGATGAAAGAGTTATTTTAACTCAAGTTGGGAACCATGACAGTGGAGGAATATGAGAAGTGATTCTTTGAATTGTTGAATTATGTTGACTTCATCAAGGATGAGAAGGTTAAAATACAAAGGTTTCTAAGTGGGTTACCCTCCTTCTATAGCGACAAGATATAATATGAGGCACCTTTATGAGAAAAGCAAAGGAAGTCTAATTTTCTAAAAGGCTTGGAATGACAAGATGAAGGGAAAAAGGATCAAAGGAATAAAGGTTTTAAACCACCCTTTTTCAGAAATAACTCCCAAACAAATAAGCAAGGCCAAGAAACCCAAAATGATCAAAAGAATGCAGTGTCATTTGGGAAAAGGCCAAGGAAACAACATGTTCAATGTTGGGGATGTGAGGGAAATAAATTATATAGGGGCTGCCCTCACAAAGGAAAAATAATGAGGACTATACAAAACATTTAGGAGGTTGAAACAATGGAAGACATGGTAGGAAGCATGCCAAGGATTTATGCAGCCTTGGACAACAAGCAAACATAGTATCAATCCCCCATGATCGAAGTGGAAGGTAAGATTGATAACCAACCTATAGAAATTTTAATTGATTCTGGAGCTAGCCATAATTACATAAATGCTAACATTGTTGAAAGTTTCACTTGCAAAGAATTAAGCATAAGAAATCTTGGTTAGTTCAGTTAGCCACAGGGGCTAAGAGAAAGATCAATGAGTTGGTTAAATATTTTCAAATAGACATGAATGGAATCAACACAAAGGTATATGTAAACATCATACCATTGGGTTCATATGACTATCTAATTGGCATGCATTGGTTGGAAAAGAATCATGTTTTCCTAGATTTTTAAAACGAGACAATCACGTGTCTTGATGAGGAATGGCAACAAGGAAAGATTCAAGTCATTCCAAGAGTTGTAGTTGTTAGAGAGATTTCAGCTATGCAGTTGAAGTAGAGCTTTAGGAAGGGATGTTAGATGTTTGCAAACCATATGGAGGAGGCATCCAAAGACAAAGTGGCAAGCATCGAAGACCATCCGGTCTTGAGGGATTTTGAAGATGTTTTTAGAGAAATTCTAGGATTTACACCAAAGACATTGATTTACCTATTGATTTGGTGCCAAGAGCTGCCCTAGTGTCCAAGACACCATACATAATGGGTACACCAGAACTAAAAGAGTTTCAAATGAAACTTGAATAACTTTTTAAGAAGGGGTATATACACCCAAGTGTGTCACCTTGGGGATCCTTGGTTCTTTTTGTGAAGAAGAAGGATGGAACCTTAAGGCTGTGTATTGATTTCAGGAAGCTTAATAAGGTTACCATAAAGAATAAGTGTCCTTTGCCCATAATTGATGATTTGTTTGATCATCTGAAAGGTGCAAGAATCTTTTCCAAGATTGACTTGAGATCGGGTTATCATCAATTAAGGATGAAGAAAAAACACATAACCAATACAACATTCAGAACAAGATATGGGAAATATGAATTCACGGTAGTGCCATTTGGACTATCAAATGCCCCAACAGTATTTATGTGTTTGATGAATGGAGTGTTCATGGAGTACCTAGACATGACTTTTGTAATTGTGTTCCTGGATGATATACTCATCTAATCTAAATCTGAAGAGGAACATGAACAACATTTAAGAATGGTGTTGCAAGTTTTAAGAGAGCATAAATTGTATGCTAAGTTAAGTAAATGTATCTTTTATCAAAAGAAAATTCACTACTTGGGGCATATAATATCAGCAACATGTATAGAAGTTGATCCTAAGAAGATAGAGGCCATTAGAGGATGGTCAACTCCAAAGGATGTGATAGAGGTCAGATCATCCATGGGTCTTTCCAGTTATTACCGAAGATTCATAAAAGGTTTTTCAAATATTGCAAGTCCAATCACTTCTTTGCAAAAAAGGGAGTGAAATTTGAATGGACTTCCAAGTGTGAAGAGATTTTTCAACAGTTAAAGGGAATATTGACAAGTGCACCAACATTGAATATTGCAGATCCAAATGAGGATTTTGGTGTGTGCACTTATGCATGCAAGGAAGGGCTTGATGGAGTCCTTAGTCAAAAGGATCATGTGGTATGTTATGAGTCCAGAAAATTAAAAGAGAATGAGAGGAATTATGCTACACATGACTTGGAGTTAGCAGTGATTGTACATGCATTGAAAATGTGGAGGCATTACCTTATAGGTAAGAAATTCGAGCTAAAAATATACCACTATGGTTTGAATCAATTGTTTGGACAGCCAACACTAAATTCTAGACAAACTAGATGGTTGAAATTTATGAGTGAATATGACTTTGAAATTAAGCATATAAAGGGAAAGGAAAATCAAGTGGTTGATGAACTCAAAAGGAGTGCTCATGAAGTGCATATTGCAGCCATCGGCATGTACATGACAGATCTAAATGACAAAATTATTGGAGCAACTAATTCAGATCAACACTATGTGAAAATAAAACAGACATTACAACAAGGTAATTTTCAACATAAAATTAATTATTATGAGCTAAAAGAGAATGGAATTTTTAGATACAAGGGAAAATATATGTGACAAATTCTAGTGAGCTAAAAAATGTAGTTTTGAAGGAAATGCACAATGTGCCATATGTCGGGCACCCAGGATATCGGAAGACAATTGCAGCAGTAAGAAGGAAATATTTTTGGCTAGGAATGAAGAAAGAAGTGGCTACTTAACTAGCCAGATGTCTAGAATGCCAAAAAGTAAAGACATAACATATACATCCAACAAGTTTGCTACAACCATTGCCCATTCCAGAATGGAAGTGGGAAATTGTCACTGTTGATTTTATCACTAAGCTACCCAGAACAATGAAGCAGCATAATTCCATCATGGTGGTGGTGGATAAATTGGTTAAATCATCACATTTTAATCCAGTGAAGACTACACAGAAGGCAACAAATATTGCAGATATTTATATGAGAGAAGTTTCTAGGCTACATGGGGTACCTAAAGCAATAGTTTCAGACATAGATCCAAAGTTTGCTTCTAATTTGTGGAAGGGTTTGTTCAAGGTATTTGGAATAAATTTAAATCTTAGTACAACATATCATCCACGATCAAATGGGAAAACATAAAAGACTAACAAGATAATTGAGGACATGCTTAGAATGCATGTGATGGATCAACCATCAAAGTGGGAATATTATATTCATTTATTTGAATTTTCCTACAACAATGGGTATCAGACCTCATTGAAAATGAGTCTATTTGAAGCATTGTATGGAAGAAAATGTAACACAGTGGTGAATTGGGATAATCCAGTAGCAAAGAAGTTGTTGGGACAGAAATTCTAAAGGAAATGGAAGAGAAGATGGAAAAGATAAAGTAGAATTTGAAGGTTTCCAAGGATAGGCAGAAAATTTATGTAGATAGGAACACAATTTTCATATATTTTAAAGTGGGAGAACATGTGTTCTTAAAAGAAAAGACAAAGAGAAGCTCGATAAGATTAGGAATTTTCCCTAAGTTGGCGGAAAGATATTGTGGTCCTTTTGAAATATTAGAAAAGATAAGTCCATTTTCATACATGTTAGCTTTTCCTGCATCCATGAGAGTGCATAATGTATTTCATGTGTCATTGTTAAAGAAATATGTTCATGATCCTAACTACATAATTGATTGGAATATGATACAAGTGGAGCACGAAGGGGATTTATGGGTAGAACCAGTATGCATCTTAGACCGGAAAGTCAAGGTGCTCAGGAAAAAATCCATAGGGATGGTAAAGGATCAATGAACCTGCTACGGTGTTGAATATGCTACATGAGAGCATGAAGAAAACATGCGAGCATAATAACCACAATTTTTTAAAATTTTTAAGAAGACAGAATGCAAGACTTTGTTTTGAGCAGCTAGAGTTCCAAAACCACATCTCAAAGTCCTATACAAATGCATTGGGGACCAAAGTCCTATACAAATGCATTGGGGACCCCCTTGATAAAAGGATGGTACATCCCTTGGGTTTGTTAAAATTTTGGTATGCTCGTTTAACCATAGACAATGTCACATCATTGTCACCCAACCATAAGCACAAGGCCACCCCTGATTACCCTAACATTTACTTATAATAATTATGGAAAGACTACTCCAAAACCAACAGATAAACCCTAGCTTCTAACTACAACAACAACTCAAGACAAGTAGAGTGCTCCTTCTCCAAGGGTAGCACACAAGAGAGAGAGTCTCCATATCCATAGAACAAATACCATACATAAATATAGTAGCTACAACTGCACTACTCTCTCAAACTTATGCCATACTTAGAAAGAATATCACCAAGAGTATCACCAATAATTTCACCATTAGAATCACCAATAATATCACTAAGAGAATCAATAAGAATATCACTTGATATCACTATAGAGAGATACCAAGACCAAGAGATGACCATACACCCTTATTCCTCCTTGTATTTTTAGTTGTAGTTGTAGCTACAACTCTCCACAATACTTGCACACTAACTGGGTATCCAATTGAGCTAGAACGTCCTTTATTTATATTAAACTATCCAGTGAATTTTCTGGCTAAGCCGACCTGACTTTCTGGTAATTATATTTTCTATTTATCCTTTTCCTGTGGAGCCTACTTGTATCTCTAGAAGAAATATTCTAATATTATTTATTATGCTAGTCGACTTGTCTTCTAGGGTTTCCACACATCTATTTAATGGTTCACTTTCTTCCATAATATTCTATTCTAAGTCAAATGTTACACATGGAGGTTAATACCTCCCATAGCTATCAAAACTTCAACACTCTCTCTTAGCTAGGGAGGTATTAACTAAGATGTTCTTCATGTAGTTGTCTCAAACACATCCATCCATATCACATGGAATCGACAAGACTCACATGATATTGCAGACTAGTCTACAAGCAGCATCCAATTTATATCCACACAAGATATACATAATGCAACATGACTGCACCCCATGCATCCAAGGTCTGTGGGTAGCTCTCAATAGCTATAACATGTCCCCAATACATCCACTACCCTGCAATGCATCAATAATTAATCATGTTCACCCTCGGTCTCAGTGCCAACCCTTTTTCATGATGGATGAGATACACTAGACTTAGTGCCAACCCTTTTTCATGATGGATGAGACCCACTAGACTCAATGCCAACCCTTTTTCATGCTGGATGATATTTTTACATACTCAGTGCCAGCCCTTTTTCATGTTGGATGAGTTCCACCTATCTCAGTTCCATTCCTTTTTCATGTTGGACGAGAACACTCCCTCTGAAGAGGGACCAACCCAAGCTTGTCCCTGAAGTACTCAAACTTCATCCTCGATAGTAGCTAGGTAAACTCATTTGCAACCTGATCCTTTGTAGTCATGAAACTGGAGCCTCACTTCTCCCTTCTGTACCATATCCCTGATATAGTACTATCTGATCTCGATATGTTTCGACCTATCATAGACCACAGGGTTCTCTGATGACTTCATGAAACTGTAGTTTTCACAGAAGATAGAGGTCTCCTCCAACTTGAGATCAAACAATCATGTAATCATCTTCTGAAGCCACACTTCTTTTCCATAAGATGAACATGCTACCACAATTTCTTGGTAAATCCCAATCTCATAAAGAAACTATTTGATCTTGCATATCATGCCCTGGGTTCCTTCTTAGGATCGTACAAATCCTTCTTCAATATGTGGACATGAGAATCCTTCTTATTTATCGTATGGTTGCTCTATGTATACTTCTTTTGACTTCTGGAGCAATTTTCTTGTCATAGTCTTCTCCCTCTTGTTGGGAGAATCCTCTAGACACAAATCAAGATTTGTACATATCTATGCTTCCATCAGAAACATGTTTGATCTTATAGATCAATTTGGAAGTCACCACTGACTTCCCCTCTGGTCTCAAGGAAAAATATCCATATTCCAGTCCTTCTGAATGGCTTCCTCCTTTGTCACTGAAACTAGGGAAACTTCCCAAGAGGTATCATATCTCCTTGAAACCTCTGAAGTTTTGATCTAGCCTCCTCAACTCATGGCACCTGTTTGACATTATTGGAATATGTCTCTCTCTTCCATATGAACCTGAGGAGGAATACTTTCTGAATGAAAGTATCTGAGTCTCCATTCTCCCTCTGAATCTTGACTCCCTCTGAGTTTGTATAATCTTCGGAGCCATCTTTTGCCTCTGTGATATGGCTCATCAATGTTGCATCCAAAAAATTGTCATGGGACCATGTCAGTCTCTTCCTGGTTATTGCAATAATTATGGGTAGGCCCTTCTAGCTCTAATAACTCTTCCTGATGATATGAAGAGTGATCAATTGCACTAGAGGTATTTGTTCAGTCATCTTTGGAGCCTTCTATTCCTTACAATCAATCTCCATATGAGATACTATCTCGCAAAAGTACCCTTCTTCATCTTCTTCTTCTTTGGTACATGGATGCATACGGTCATGTATACAACTTCTTATCGATATAGGCTTCTCCATGTCTCAAACTAGAGACCATCTAATATGTTGTCTCTTTCAACCGTCACTATAGCTTCCCTTACAATTATCACATGTGACATGCCCGGAACAAGGACAACAAAGGGGAAAATAGTGGACAAGAATAATACTCTTATAATAAAAATAAGAACGAGAACAATAGTCACAGTAGCTCCTTCTCAAAGCTATTGCTTGTAACCTTCCAAGAGCCAAAATAAAAATACAATAATAGGAACACCACTCTTCTAGTGTTGTGATCAATCATTCTTCCATGGTAACCTCCATGGAATTTATAAAATAACATGTCCGAGACAAGAGAAACAAGAGAAAAAGGTACAATATCATTTTCATAAGAACATATCTATGTCAAAAAGAATAAAAGACAATCTCATGGAAATCACCATATTGTTACCAAGATGACCTGCCTAGAAGAAAAACAAGAAGTAGCTCCTAGAGGATATGTTAGTTCATCTTGAAAACAAGTACAATAAGCATTTATATCAATAGTACTCACATGTTGCCAAGTATTCATTGTATCTAGCAGTAATATAATCTTTCAAGGATTGTTGTCACAAGTAATGTAACAATTATCAAACTTGATATGTGCAAATTGGAAACTTATTAATTTAATCAATCAAACTTGGAACCTGGAGTCTTATCTTCAAGAAAAAGTGTTTCTTATGAGTGTTCTTCACTCAATATGACAAGTATTATCTTCAACATGTCCCATGTACTTAAGACAATATGCTTTCTTGACAGAAATTTGAGTTAGAGAATATAATGCAAATAAACTCTAAAATATCAACCTTAATCAATCTAATACTTTGACTAAAGTTAGTTTCTAACTTTAACTTTGAACAAAGGTTAATCTGATAATCACAACTTCAATAGATAAAAATACAACTAGATGCTCATAAGATCACAATAATTCCATAACAGCTAGAGGCATATGAAAAAAATCAAACCTAGAGTGTGTTGTTCCTCTAAATGTGTTGGATCTGATATCCCTCTCGATCTACGATTGTTGCTTGGACAAGAGATCCCTTCTCCTACAATCACACTCAAAATAGTGATACAGTTTAAATATATATAAGTACATACCTTCGGCAGCATCGACAGGCAGTGGCACCATCCGGAAGCAACGACAAGCAATGACGAACCTTAAAAATTTAAAGGTGCTCCAACATGTAATATAAAGGTAGTTGGATATACTCTAGGGTAAGGCACTCTAGNATAAGTACATACCTTCGGCAGCATCGACAGGCAGTGGCACCATCCGGAAGCAACGACAAGCAATGACGAACCTTAAAAATTTAAAGGTGCTCCAACATGTAATATAAAGGTAGTTGGATATACTCTAGGGTAAGGCACTCTAGGACAACAAAAATTAGTCCCAACACTTCACAAAAAAACTTCACTACAACTAGTGTTGGCACTGCAACTAGCACTGCAACTAGTGTTGCAACTGAAACTGTAATTGGTGTTTCTATTGGCACTACAAATGGTTTTTCAGCTGGCATGAAGAAACTGACATGAAAGAAATAGCACGAAGTAACTGGAACTGCAAATGCAACTGGTGTTGTATACCTAGGGTTTTATGAGGAAACCCTAATTTCTCAACTTCAGAAATTTGCAGAATTTATCTAGGGAAGAGATGTGCCCTACTTAGGTGACCTTCTTAGTGAGTTCAGTAAGTGCTCAATGAGATTGAAAATGGGGAAAACTGAGAATATTCCTTTCAGCGGTTAGACTATTATGAAGGAAACTATCTCTGATACCATGTTAAAATTTTGGTATGCTCGTTTAACCATAGACAATGTCACATCATTTTCACCCATCCATAGGCACAAGGCCACCCCTGAGCACCCTAAACTTTACTTAGAATAACTATGGGAAGCCTACTCCAAAACTAACAGATGAACCCTAGTTGCTAACTACAGCAACAACTCAAGACAAGTATAGCACTCATTCTCTGAGGGTAGTGCACAAGAGAGAGAGAGTCTCCATATCCACAGAACAAATACCATACATAATTGCAACAACTGCAGCTGCACTACTCTCTCAAACTTGCGCCATACTTAGAATAATTTCACCAAGAGTATCACCAATAGAATGATCACCAAGATAATCACCATGAATATCACTTGATAGTGCTAGAGAGAGACCAAGACCAAGAGATGAMCAAACGCCCTTATTCCTCCTTGCAATTGCAGTTGCAGTKGCAACTGCAACTGCAGCTCTCCACAAGAATTGTGTGCTAACTGGATATCCAAATGAGCTAAAATGTCCTCTATTTATATTAAACTATCCAGTGACTTTTTTGGCTGGGCCAACCCGAATTTCTGGTAATTATATTTTGTGTTTATCTTTTTCCTGTGGAGACGACTTGTATTTCTGGAAGATAATATTCTAATATTATTTATTCTATTATTCGACATGTATTATAGGGTTTCCACACATATGTTTAATGGTTCACTTGCTTCTAGAATATTCTATTCTAAGTCAAAGGTTACACGTGGAGGTTAATACCTCTTGTAGCTACCAAAAAATCAACAGATTTATCCCTGAGAAAAATATGGAACATTCCTTGGGTTATCCCTGATAAACGAATGGTGCATTCCTTGAGTTGACGAGTTGAGGGGAATATGCGATCTTGGTTGGAGTTGCTGCTAGAGTTGTCAAATTGCATAATTTTATTTCTAGGTATTGTGATGTGAATTTTCATATATGTATATCGGCATAGAATGCAACGAGGTCAGCGCACAATTGTATGGGAGGGGGAATGTAACATCCCCACTATAATCCCTAGTTTAATTAATTCCTATGTAGATATAATATGTGGCTACGACCAAGCAATGTAATATGTGAATTGTATTTCCTTGTTTTATTAATAAAAATGTGATGACAACTGCTAAGGGGACATGGAAAAGAGATGGGGGCTGAATTAATCCACAAAAGAGGGGAGTGTATAGGATAATGGACAAGAGATATCCAAGGGGGAATTACCCATGTATATTAATTTAACCCATTTTCCTGAATTATATATACATATATGAACCTTTCCATTTATGATTGAGTGTTCTCAAATCCAATCATTGAATACATGTAAGATGGCGGGTGTGAGTAGTCACATCCCAAAGTTATTGGGCACATGGGGGTTGAGTACAATCATCTTGGGGAAGAGTGTGAGTCAAGAAAGGAAATCCAAAGAGAGGAATTTTGTATGGGTTGGGACAACAATTTTTACACATTGAGTTTTTGTGCATGAGGAGAAAGTAGAGAGAAAGAAACATAGCTTGAAGATGATGCATCCATGGAGGAAAAATTATAGAGAATGTTGGAGAGTAATTGTAGCAAATTGGATATGGAAATCTAAAGAGCTAGGTTGCCAAACCTGAAGAGTGAACTCCTATGTGAGTTGCACTAAAAAAACAAGTGGTTATTGTTGGTTTGTTGATAGTTTTCCTAGCAACAAATTCCCTTGAGTTCCCAGTTGAGAGATTCCTAGCTACATGTGCCAGAGAGACTGTGATAAATTAATGGGACATCTGAGGGACTAATATCGATGAAGGGTTACATTCCTTGGGTTGGACAAGTCAAGAGGAAGAGAGCTGGTGGAAAATCGAGGTTGTTGTAGGAAAATATTAGTTGAGTTGAGAGTTTTATGAGTTGTGAGTGGACTGTGAGACAGCACCCTCTTTTGTGGATTGCTAGCCTATGCTCAGGGGTGACTGGCTATTGAGATTTGGAATAGTTAGTCTATGCTTGGGTGGAACGTCAATCCCAAACAGCTGGTTGCACAACTGTTGTGAAAAGATACGTGGTTTATCTTGTTGTTGTGTTAAATTATGTGTTTAATTGTTGTCCATGAACTCTATGTATTTGGAAGTGATTTATATGTTTTTGTAATGATTTGTTTATATGCATTTCATGTTTATTATTAACATGTTTAGATGATTCTAATTTTTTGTTATAGACAGTATCTAAATATGTTTTAATTGCTAGTTGAAAGCTACAAAAATTAAGTTAATTGTAAATTAATTAAATTAGTTAGAATAAATTTTGTTTTTATGTATATTATGCATCGTAATGTCCCTTGGTTGGGCTGGGGGATGTTACACGGATATTACACAAAATAGTGGATCTTATACACTATTTCATATCCTCTTCGTTGGATGTCAAACCTTAAACTACCTATTTTTATACCTGGGTCCTTCGTCTTGGGTATTTGGCAACAACCCTTCCTCTAGTCCTCATTTCATAATACAGGGGGCAATACCATTTCCCGCATTGGTCCCACAAGACCTAGCTCTCGACATAAAACCAACACATAGTATACCCTTTGTAGGAAGCATTATAGCACCACATTGTGCTCTATTCCCCCATACATCATGTGATTCCAAGCCACATGGCCTAATCAGAATGATCCACCAATATAGTTCCATTACTTCTTGTGGAGAGGCCCCCTTAGCCTCGGTCATTTTAATTATCATCCATAATGGAAACATGGCCTCCTTCAGGGAGTTTCTTTTCAAGGAATCCATGGTTCCCCTACCTCCTTCAAGGATTTCCTTTTCTAATAACCCATGGTTCCTTGGCCTCCTTTATGGAAGTGCCTTTTTTCGAGAACCCATGGTTCCTTGGCCTCCTTCAGGGAGTTCCTTTTCTAGAAACCCATGGTTCCCTAGCCTCCTTTATTGATCCAGATTATTTTCGGAACGAAATGACAACAGAGATATTACAATCAAATACTCCTGAAAATTGCCAGAAACAGAGAAATATAGCAATACTTGATTTCTATTAATGAAATAATTGTAAAGAGATTGTAAAAATATAGAGTGCAAGACTTGCTAGAATGGTGGAAGATTTACCTCTGAGGAGAGATGTGACGTCTATGCTCATTCGCAAGAAGATGATTACAATGAGGATCTGAAGGCTTTTTTATGTTAAACAAGAATGCCAAAACCCTAGACATCCAAAAACCTAACCCTAGGAGATGAAGTGCCAAAAGTCATGTGGGGCCTGCTTGGTTAAGTTAGTACATTAACTTCCCAGGGTGATAAATTTTGCATACGATCTTTGTTTTAGGTGTGTGATAGCATGTTGGAAAGGTATTTTCGCGAACTATGCATTACGTTGTCAAACTCTGACTCTGTCTACAATTTGACTGTGGAGAGCCAAAATAGCATAGTTTAGGGCCCCAAAATGGCCCTGGAAGTACAACAAGATGTGATGACATGAAAACATACAAAATAAGTCAGTTGGATTAGGTAGGAGGCCACCAGTATCCACCTGGAAGATGTGTAGGGCTCTAGATAGCCCCGAAAGTGTAGAACCCACAATTGCAAATAAGTGCAGAAGAACGTGTTGAACTAAAAACTGGCAAAAGGAGCCAGTTGGAACAGGTGGGTGGCCACCAATATCCACCTGGATCAATCCTCCCCCCTTAGGAAGCAATGGTCTCCATTGCATTGAGTTCTCATGGAAGAGGGGAAAGCATGTTCTGAATATGAATCATGGTGATTTGTGTGCTTTGTTGGAGAAGTTGTGTTGCTTGATCAGTGGAAGACTGTCACAAACAGGTTGTTGTTGGGGTTGAATATGCTCCACCAACCTGTTGTCTCTGGGTTTGATGAGGCATTGTGTAGGAACCATTGTAGGTGAAGAAACAATATCTTCTTTCTCTTTGAAAATCTATTTTTGTTGGATAGAAGGTGTTGAGGATGCAGTGGTTGTAGCGATATTTTGTGCATCCTTTGAACAAACTGTGAAGAGGATGAATTGTGCAGTATGAGAGATTACCTTATGGCACTATTTTGGTGGATCAGTAGTTGGAACTACCTCTGGTATCCGATAGAGATGACCTCCTATAGTAATAATGACACTACGTGGTCTAGACTCATAGACAACATAGTATCTCCACATATATGGTTGGCCCAAAACCACATCACAGACATCAAGAGGGGAAACATCACACACTACCTCATCCTTGAAGGGATGGATTCCATAGGATAGGTGACACTATTAGCTAACACAGAGATCTCATCCCTGGTGAAGCCACCCGATGTTGTATGGTTGTGGGTGTGGTGTTGTCAACAACCCCAACTATTTGAAGGCCTTAGTTGAGATGATGTTCTTTTAGCTGTTGTTATCAAAAATGAAATGCAACGAGGTCCCCTTCACCCACATATGTGAATGGAAGAGGCTCTCCCCCTCTTCAGGATCTATTGATTCTTCTAGTTGAATTTTTGCGGTCGCGACAGTGGAAGTGGGGTATGTGTCAATGATCTGTCTATTTTCAATATTTTCTGGATCGGATTTCGAATCAAGATTTGGCTCTGTGTCTTTGACCTCGGCCACCAATGACTATCTCGAGCGACATTCATCGGTTTTGTGATAGGGGATTTTGTGGAAGTCACACCACTTCCCAGTGTCATTCTCTGTCTTTCCTTCACCATTTTTGGCCTATGTCTTGGACTAGTTGTCTAGACGTTGTTGATTAGGGTCGTCTTTATCATGCTTTGGTTGTTGCATATTTGCAGACCCGAATTCCCATTTGTTCTGGTGCCTAAATTTATGCTCGATTTTGACATCATATTGATAGGCAGTTCCCAATGATGAGATGTTTAGGAAATACATTTTAGTTTGGATGTACCTATGCAGAGGCCCATGGTATTTCAAAACTAGATGTCGCTTGGAGTCCTTGATACCCAGATTGGTGTGCAAGGTATGGAAAGTATTTATGAACTTTGACATTGTTTGGCTCTTCTCTTGCTGCAGTGTGGTCCATATCATGTACTAACCTCAGCTCTGTGTATTTGAACTCGGCTCCCATTACATATTTATACATAAATTCTAGGGCTTAAAACCCTATTTTTTATATCCCAAAAACCTAATTAGATCTTATTCTGGCTCATGGAAACTTGTGTTGTCTTGTTGTTCGAGCTTGCTTTTCCTGCTTTTTCATTTGCTTGTTGCTTTTGCACTTCATTTATTGTTACTCTTGCTTTTATGCGTCTTTCTTCTTTTGGAATGTTGAACTGTTATCCTTCCTTTTTGCTCGCTTTCTTCTCTTTCTTTATTCTCCGATTTATTCTTTGTTAAGTATATTCTTACTATGTGTTGCACTCATGCATGTGCCTCTATTGTGCACTCTCGAGCCTGAATTTGCCTTCATTATACACTCTTCTCCTGCCTTGTCTTCTTTCTTCTGATGTTGCACATATCCTCTATACTTAGGATTTTCATGAAAACTCTATCCAAATTTTTTATCTAACAAGCCCACAACACTCACTTGTGGCTTGTCCCAAGCCATTCATTCCTATTGTATGCTCCTCCATACTTATATGAAATTTTTGGAGGCATCCTTTGTTGTTGCAACATCCTTTATTACTTCTTCCTATGTTCCTAAAATATCCTCGACACCCTACGCAGTCAGAGTCGTGATATTCTCTTATGTATCGTGCACTGCTTGCTTCACTTTTCCCTGTGCAGTTACTCGTTCTCTTATCACCCTTAGTGCCTTGTCTTTCATTGGTCCCAATCATTGTTGAAGGATATTTTGTTGGTCCTGTATCCTTTCAATTTCCTCATATTAATTCCTTTGTGCCAAAATGGTTGTCATTCGTTCTACAGGTGGGAGAGTATTTATGCTCTCTAAATCCTTCTGCTCCTTTTCCTATGCATCCCTCAATCTGGTTTCCATGGAATTCATTTTTGGATCCTCTACCAAGTTGATCTAGATCTACGCACTTTCCTCACAAAGATTTGTGCATTCCCCCTAGAGTTTCTTGATATTTTCTACTATTGGCATCGTTGTTCTCTCTCTTCCTTCCCTTTCTTCTAGCATTGTTCCTGGCACTATGCACAATTGCAAGTCCTCAAATTTTCAGTGGAAGCATTTTATGACTTCACCAATTCTGGAGACATGTTCAGTTAAAGACAGAACAGGAATTGGAGCAGAGCACTCAAGGCTCGCTCACACAAGGAATGGTGGAAAACCAATTCAATTAGCTGATGAAAACATAGTACAATATATAGCTTGAGATGGTCACAACAAACTAGATCTTAGATCCAAGAAATGTGGATCTCAAACCTCTCCATGCTAAACATAAGAAGATCACAACAACCCAATCCCTAACATTTCTACATTATTCCAACATACCCCCTTAATGTAGAAATGGATTTTCTACAACACCTAATTTCTGCCTAAGGACCTCATAGTGAATCTTGCCAACAGGTTTTGTAAATATGTCAGCAACATTATCACTTGTGTTACAATACATAAGTGCAATCTCCTTAGACTCAATATTTTCTCTAACAAAGTGATGTTGCAGCTCAATGTGCTTCGTCCTTGCATGATAA
>SNQJ01S0019563.1:300251-311920 GCA_010110895.2 Picea sitchensis
TTGGTCAAACCCTAGATTTGACCACAAACTCAAACTTCACGTCTTGGCTTACTGAGAGTATCAGGAGATGTGCTAGGCTAGAGCACACTAATCTATCCGGATATTAGGTAAATCCATTCACTTAAGGTGCCTCAACAAGAGGATTAGGGTTTCTGCAACTTCTCCTGCTGGTAACCCTAGCGGCAGTGTCTTCGAAGTTGCTTCTGCTAGTAACCCTAGCGGCAATTCCTCAGCGAGCTCAATATCCTAGCGTCTATGTTTCCTTCCAGCGTTTAGACTGAATGAAGGAGGTGTGGGCCCATAACCTATTAGAATATGAAGCATGTGTGCTCTTTTTACCATTGGCAATACCCTTGTCACCCAACCATAGGTCGAAGCCACCCTCCGAGCACCTTAACCTTGATAGAGAATCATTCCAGAAGCAAACCCTAGTCTAGATAGCCATACAAAGAGTAGTGCACCTTTCCCCAAGGATAGGGCATCAACAAGAGTTGATCAGATAGTCCAAACCCTAGCCATGATATAGTCCAATCCAAAACGTAACTGCTAGTTGCAGCAGCTGCACCAACAGCTCTTCTCCAAACCTATGCACAAGACTGCAACTGCACTGCACAGAACTGGCTCTCTTCAACTGCTGAGATGTGTCAAATGAGAGACTGGCGCCATGTATTTATAGTGGTTCTGGCAGACTTACTGGGGCCGACTTCTCCTTCTGGGTACCTGTCTTTTCAGTATATATTAATTCTTCTGGCCGACTTCTTCTCTTGGAGGCTAATAACCTAATACATATTATCTTCTTGAGTCGACAAGTCTTCTCGGGTTATTATCCAACTCATTAGGGTTTCTCTTGCTTCTCGAAGTCTTCTATTCTTGTCAGGTTTACACGTGGAGGTAAATACCTCTCGTAGCTACCATAATATCAACACGAACTGTATGAAATTTCTACCTCATTATCTCTGGCAGGGCCCTATTAGTTTTCTTTTCTGCAAACAATGAATTTGGATATTTTCCTTGTGTTGGTAATCCTGTGATCCTTTCAATCAATTATGTATCTATCAAAATTGGCATGTCCATCCACAAATATCCTCCATGCACGCAACTTAAGAGAAACTTGACACATGCATTTACCTCATTGCTCCGACCAAAATGAGGGATGTCGAAAATGCTTAATATACTTGCTCACTCCAGTCCTCTTTCCCATACCTTTGGCATAGGTATGTTCTGGTTATTTTTTGGGTCTGTCCTCAGCTCTAAGTAATAGTGTGGTGCAAGTTTAGGGAACTTTGTTGTGTTTGTAATATCATGGTCTACATATTTGAGTTGCAGAACCCTCCCTCGCATGTTCATCCATGATGACTCCTTCTGGGATGTTGGGCATCACCAACTCATAGTAGGTAGTCTTCTACAATGTTACTAATGGGAATCATCCTTCCTTGGTGGGATATAGTCTCAGGGAAACCTCGTCTCCAACGATGATGCTCTAGGGGTCTCCTCAACCTATGGTTCTACTGGTTGTGCTCATGTTTGAACTTTCTTTGTCATGGTTGTTGTTGTTTTTGGTGGTGCCATTTCTAAAGCATGGTTACCAATGAAAATCTACTTCGGCTCTATGGTTTTTCTCGGATATGCTATGCATTTCTTGGCTCACTGGTACTTGCATGTAACTCTAAGTGATAATAACCAATGTTTGTCGACCTTTCATGGATTTTGTGCCCCTTCACCATTTTCCCATGTCCCTTCGCGCATGAATTAACTTTATAGTATGTCAGTGGTGCGATGAATGCGTAATTTATTGATGATTTATTACCATATCTTTCGTTTCATTTGTTCCTCGTACTTCCAATCTATCACGATCCTCGGTGTCACCTTCTATTTATGTCTACACCTTTCCAGTATGTTTCATTATTTATTTCTTTATAACTATCGTTTTCGTGCTTTGATGTCCTTAACAGTCCTGTCTCGTGCTTGAATATTGTGCACACTTAACTGAATTCCTGTTGTTTTTGTTATCTTTTCACGACGCCCTTTTTCTATGTGATTTTACCTTTGTATTGTTTTTCCGAATTTTTATTTTTTTTCTTCCTTTTTCTACTCTTTTTTTTTTGTTTTTTTGTATTTTATCTCCCTACTATAGTAAAAATACTATGATACATGTGTTCTTGCACAATTCAGGTTAATGCGTAGACGTTCGGTCGTCTCTATAAAGTTTCAACCAACTCCCATTCACCATTCCTCCCAAGGTTTCTCCACTCAGCATTTCCAACTGTGCAGCACCTGCCTCCGTCACATGTTGAATTACATAGGGTCTCAACCAATGCATTCAAAAATTTACTGGATGTTGCATGAACTTACTTTCGTAGAGTAATACTAATTCCCCTACTTGAAACATTTTTTGTTTAATGTGTCTATCATGCGATGTCTTCTCTCTTGCCTTCTGAACTTGTTGGTGAAAAACTGTGACAAATCGATCTTCCTCTAGTTGGACTAACTGTGATAATCTCTCTTATACTATGCCAGAGTATGAAATATCATTGATCGCTACCAAGCACATGCAAGGTATAATGAAATACATCGACATGAATGCTTCTTGGCCATAGACTAACTGAAAAGGTGTTTTCCCTATCAAATTCTTGCTTGTAGTCATGTATGCCCACAATATTGCAGGAACCCTTAAGTCCAAATCATCTCTTCCTATGTTGTAGATATTTGTCAAAGAATTATCCAAGATTTTATTAAAAGCTTATATTGTCTTGTTTACTTGAGGATGATACAGAGTACTCCTCTAATGACGATTTTTAAATTCCTCGATCAATGTTGCAATTGTCTTATTCAGGAAGTGTGTTCCTTGATCACTAAGTAATATGCATGGCATCCAAATCGTGTGACTACATTCTCAAATAGAAACCACGTAGCAGTCTCCATGGCGTAGTCTATGACTGGTGTTTCTTTTTCCCATCTGTTCAAATACTCTGTCACTGTGATTATGTACCTGGCTCCTGATCATCTTGTTGATGGGTTGATTGGTCAAACAAAGTCTATTTCCCATTTATCAAATGCTTGTAATGTAACATGTGGATGTAAAGGCATCTCGTCTCTCCTAGATGGCTTTCCCACCCTTTGACATACATCGCATGTCTGACACTACTCTTTAGCATATTTATGAAGTGTAGGCCACCAGAGCCCTACACACAAGATCTTTTGTGTAGATGCCTTACCTGCATAGTGTCCTCCTATAATTCCTTTGTGTGCTTTTGTGAGTATCATAGCCCTTTCATGTTCCAACACACATCGTCTCAATATTCCATCTGCACCTAACTTGTATAAGTTCCCTATAATCAACAGATAATTTGTTGCTTTAACCACTAATTTTTTCTTCTACGTGACTGTCATTTCTGGCGGAGCCATTCCTATACTTATAAAATATACAATATCTGTGAAGTATTCATCCACCATTTTAACTGCAAATAATTACGCATCCGACAAGTTTTCATCTAGATTTCCTGCATCTTCTCCTAATAGTAGGCACGATAAGTGATCAGGTCATGAATTCAACTTTCTTGGCTTCACGACAACCTCAAAGTCATATTTATGAAATAACAATAACCACCTACATATCCCCCCCCCCCCAATACTAGCTTGTTCACTAAGTATTTTAGTGAAGAATGGTTTGTATACATATTAAAATGAGAACTTGATAAATAATTTATGAACCTCTACAATGCATATATCATTGTCAACCCTTCTCATTCTGTAGTGGTGTAATTCTTCTCTACTATAGAAAACTTCCTAATTGAAAAATAAATTGGGTGATCTATGTCTCCTTCCCCTAGTTGAGATAGTATTGCACCCAAAGCTATGGACAACACATCTACATGAACATGGAACTCCTTGTTCCAATCTGGAAAGATCAGAATTGGCACAGTCACTAGTTTATGTTTTAAGGTGTCCAAACATGTCTGACAGTCCTCGTTCCATTGGAACTTTGCTTCCTTCTTCAACATCCTTTCCATAGGCGTTGTGATCTGTGCATAACCTTTGATAAACTTCTACTAGTATCCTATGTGACCCAAAATTTCCTTAGTTGTTTGAATGATGTATGTGGTTGTAAACCCGAAATCATTGCAATCTTGATAGGATCCACTAATAATCCATGTTTGCAAACCACATGACCCAACAAAATTCCAAAAATTGTGCAAAAATTACACTTCTTAAAATTTAGCGAAATATGGCATTCTCTACACCTATCTGACATTAACCAGAGTACTTCTATGTGATCCTTCAATAGACTAAACACAATCATATCATTTAAGTACACTTTGAGGAATTTATGAATAAATTCCTTAAAATCCGCAACCACAACTCTTGAAAAAATTGTAAGTGCATTCTTCAGTCCAAAGGGAATCACTGTGTATTGATAGCTTCCCCATTCTGTCGCAAAAGTAGTTTTATACCTGTCTTCCTACACAATTTTGATTTGATGGTACCCTGAAAATCCATCTGTGAAAGAATAACCCTCATGTCCTCCTACATTCTCCAGTACCTCATCTATGAATGGTGTTGGGAATGGATCATGTAGACATGCATCATTCAACTTCCTCAAATCTACACAAATATTGATTCCTCCAGTTTTATTATCATGTACCACCATTGGACTTGTCCACTCTGATTCCACCACTGGTGTAATGATCCATGCATCCAACATCCTATCTATTTTTTCTTTCACCTTCTCTTTGTACTTTGGATTTAACCTTTAAGGTATCTGTCACACTGGTTTAGCACTTATTTTTAAACGGATCTTCATCTCACCTAATTCCCCAGCTATCCCCTTTATTTTTTAGAATGTAGTTGGGAATAAATCTTGATACTCGCGTAATAAATCTGGAATCTTCTCCACAGTTTCTTCACTCCAATAATCTCCTATTTTTGCAAACTTTGGATTCTTTGTTGTCCCAATGTTTACCTTTTTCATCCTTATTGGTTGTTTGTATGCAACAGACTCCAACTATGTCCCTTCTACTATGCACTCTCCCTCGGTTTCGGGTACTTTCACATTCCTGGGATCTTCCACATCTTGTTCTTCTTTCGTGACATTATAACACTTCATTAATTCATGGACAATCATTGAAGCTTTGTGTGCACTAAACACTGGTACCACCTCCATTGTCCCTTCTTCTGAGAAGATCTTAGTTCTAATAGCCTGTAACACTACATCCATTAATGGAGATTCGTGTTCAAAAGTAAATGTTACCTTGAACCTCTGAGTCAACTCATTCTAGTTTGTTGTTTCTCGGTGCATTTCCAATTCCAAATATCAGTTCTTTGGAATTGTATCTAGTGTATGTATAAACTTGTGTGTCCATTCCTCCTTCGGTGTCGAACTCCATATGTTTCTACACTGCTCCACATGATTTGTTTGGTCACTTATCCATGTATACTTTTGCATCATAGTTTCTAGCTCAGTACCAAATATCACATGCATTAGTCTCGGGCATTGCAACCAATATTCCATCCCCTCTTTATGTGTACCCCACCATCTGAATGAAGTACCTATCAAGACAACATCTAGGGCCAATAGCCTTTTTTGTTCGGATACCTGCAAATCAAATGAATTTAAAAACTTGCTTATGTCAGTCAATCCATCATACCTGGGTGGATCACATAACTTTGTTCCAATCCAACGCAATGATCAAATCATGTGTGCACATCATCTATTTGATACTTCATGCATCTGTTATTGTCAATGTTCCATACCTTCCTTTGAATCTGATGCACACGAACTAATACTTCTCCAAATTAGTGCACCATCTGCAGTAGGGTTAACATAATCATCCATATGCGCAGTCATATTATACAAGTTATCAATTTAGTTTCCTCTCGTAGGTTCTATGTACCTCTTCCCTTCCATTGGATCCAATGGTGCAGTAACCTTCAAGTCTCCTACCTAAAATGTCATTTCCCTCCTCTTCAAATTAATAATTGTTTGATTATCAAACTTCCATTCAATTCCCATCAGTATTATATATGGTTGACTATCTTCCATGATATCAATGACTTCAAAGTCTACTATATTATGCACTCCATCTAAATTCATAGGTACTTCTGTCAATCGGCCAATTGGTACTATCTTGTGTTGATTTTCCAACCTTAATTGGACAGGAGACCATATTAGCTTAGGTTTCCCCATCATTTCACAGGTCTCCTTTGGTAACACATTCACATCAAATCCCAAGGCCAAGATAACATTATCCACATCAAATCCCAAGTCCAAGATAACATTATCCACATCAAATCCCAAGTCCAAGATAACATTATCCACATCATATTCCCCAATCTGTGCACTTAATCTGAATTCTTTGTTGGTCCTTTTTCTGCGAAGTAGCTGATTCACTACCCTTTGTGTGATGGGAATTTCCTTTTCTTGCATGCAATGATCCATCATTTCATATAATTCATTTAGAGAAGCTTCATCTTTGATTAACTCTATGGAACTTCTCAGGAACTCCCTTAGATTACTTATCTTCCCAAGTGGCTTCTCTAGCATAGTGTGATCACACACATGAGGCATCTATGATGTTGATGCTCCCCAATTTGGTCCTAGTATCTCTTTTATTTCCCTCTAATACATCTCCTTTTCTTGATGAGGGTCGAATGTTGGCATAGGTCCTGCATATTTCCTTACCCATTGCTCAACTTGATTTCCTCCATTCATTGCATTAGCCCTTGTTGTAGTTCCTCCTCATGCAACAGTTGTTATTCTAGGTCCTTCATTACGTTTTTCAGTTGATATTTTATGTACACTATGATTTGGGTTTTGGTTCTGATTTCCTCTTGCATGCCACTTCACAAGTAGTTGAGGGCAGTCTTTTGTTGCATGGTCCAATTCTCTACAGTATGTGCAGGTTGTACAAGGGTTCGGGTGGTCACAATCTAACTGTCCTAGTTGATTACAATTGTAACATATTATCGGTCCTCTACCTCCTCAGCGAAAATTTCCTCTTCCTCGACCTCTACAAAAATTTTCTATGTTTCCTGGATTAAATCCTTTTTTATTATTACACTGTGGACCACCTTGTTCTTTCATGTCATTCTCCTCCTGAATCTTGTACATATCTGAAGTGTGCTCCCTCATCAAATCGAATGTGAGACAGTCCTTCTCTTCATGTTCAACTGACTTGCAGAAGTTGAAAAATAAGTTCCTTGGCGTACTCTGATATTTCTGCAATAATGGACACTCATTCGGGTGATGTCCCCATTTATTACATATTTCACAATATCCCCCTCCTAGTAATATATTCGGTGCTCTAGTCGCTAAATACTGCACAAATATTGAGCATTAATCCTTGTGGTGGCCTTCAGTTCTACACTTGGTACACCAGACTTGTTCTCGTTTCTCCTTCCCTTTTGTAAGTTATTCCAATTGAATTGTCAAGGAAACCAATTGTGTCTTTACGTGTGCCATCCCTCCACTGTCTCCGATAAGGGATGGTTCCAGGTTCATTGGGATCTCCAAAGTGTCAGAATGTGACACAACTTTCTGTTGAATCAACGGCCTGTGAATGTGTGGTAGAAGTCCTGCAATAAACCATTCTTGATGTTTTTTATCAGGGATTTGGAATGTCAGTCTACCCATCATATCCTTAAAACGTTGGTCATAATCCTATACTAATTCATTATTTGTTTGTTTTATTTCCTTCATCTCTAAAATGTACATGACTTTAATTTCAGTTTCTTGAATTCTTTCAACGTTGCCTCTCTAATTTCTTCTAGAGTCCTCATGTGTCTTGTAGGTGTGTTACTATATAGTTTCATGTACTAGAATAATGTGCGGCCAATCTTTGCAGCCTCATCTTGGACATTCTTTGCAACCCAAATTGTATTACAAAAAAATAGATGTTGTTTTGGGTCCTCCGACCCAACTCCCTGGAACTCAAACAGTCTCAAGGTGTTGTCTATCCCTACCATATTGTTCTGTGTAGAACCCCCTTGGTGAAGTTGGCTAACTCTAACTCACTGTGATGCCTTCGTTGCTCTAACTATTACTATTCTGATTTCCCCCCGCTAACTACAAGTTATTTTGATAAGTCTTCAATCGTTACCTAATATTGTGGTGACGCACATGGGGTCGTGGATTCGACATAGGATCCAGTCTGAGTAGGACTTAACGACTCTCCTATTATATGAATGGACTCAAACTCCTCTTCCTCTCCTTTTATGTGTGGTATCTCTATGATTTGGACTATTCATCAAGGTCCTCTCCACTCATGCTCACTATGTGGCTCTCCTTTCTTAGCTTCAATCTTTTGCTTCTTATACCTCCTTCCACTATGCAATACTCCAAACTCGTCTTATTATTCTGATACAACCTCTTCATTTCTTTGCATCCTCAGTCCCTCCCTTCCTTCTTCATTTTTTCCTTCATTCTTTCCTACCTTAAGATGATCCTCTTGTCATGTCTTGGTTCCCCTATGTGCACAAATTCCCTTAGCAATCGGACTCCATTGTCATCACACACTTTTCGCATAGCAACATATTTATCCTTGTACCCAATGATTTCATGGACCTTCTGTGTGGTCCTTTGAATAAATCCCTCTCTACAACACTATATGATTGGGTACAATCCACCGCAAATTCTATAATATAGCCTCCCAATATATTTTCCAACCAAAAATCAACTGCATGAGAAGTCTTATTACTTACATCATTCACTTTCTTCACCAAATTAGTAGTCTAGTTCCTCGGTGTTGTAGTTCGGTACCTTCCAGTATTCTCCACTAAAGTTTCTAACCACTCAGTTAGAATAATTGGAAAATCGCCAAAGAAAATCTCGTGCAACTCTATGTAAACATACCTTTGCATCCATTGCGCATCGCTCATCTGAGGGTTTCTATTCTTTTTTTGAATAAATTCATGTTTCTTCCATTCTAGCCATTATGAGATCTCTTTCTTAGTTGACCTCCAAAACATTCCCTCAATAAGAGATTACGGATCCCAGCAACGCAACCATTTTTTGGTGCGCAGTTGTAAGACCCTAGGTTCAAGTTATCTTAACCAACAAACCCTTCATACATCGGTTCTTTCAGCATCACAAGCATGCAAGTGAAGTCTCACCCAAGGAATCTATTGGGGCTGCAGAAACCAAGTTTCTGCAATAGTGAGGGAATGGGAGGAGATCATCTTATTCACTCTTACTTAGTTGTTCTGTGAGAATTATCATGTATTTGTTCTCATTGATTACTTAGTGAATTTAGTATATATTATCATTATGCTGCAACATAAACCATTTACTAAAACCTTCATACTATTGTGTAGTGATCATGTAAGAAACAGATCTAATCTATCATGCATAAAGAGAATCTCCATGATCAATCACATAAAATAAAATCAAACACAGTAGTTAATGTGGTTCACCTAACTTTGGGCTACGTACACAACGGTTGGCTTATTTATTATTCATTCTATAATCATCTCAGGCTGTGCATTGCGCTTACAATAGATATTTAAGGTTATTTCTTTCTCCATATTGCCTAGATTCTCTACAGTGCAAGCCTCTCTCTCTGCAACTTCTCCCTAACACTCAAACATAGACTCTTTCCTTCTTAGCATATTCTCTCACTCTCTTTGCAATTAGACTTTGAACACAAAAAAATAACTTTGACCTGATCAAACCAATAGGAGAGAACCCAGGACCGAACAGGAGAACCCCTAATCTACCCATCCCATTACATATTTATACATAAATTATACAACTTAAAACCATACTTTGCATATCCAAAAAATCTAATAACATCTTATTCTAGCTCATGACAACTCGTGTTGTCTTGTTGTTCGATCTTTCTTTTCCTGTTTTTATGTTTGCATGTTGATTTTTCACTTTGATTGTTGTTCCTCCTACTTTTACGCGTCTTTCTGATTTTGGCATGCCTAACTCTTATCCTTCCTTTTTGCCCACTTTCTTCTCTTCATTTATTCTCTGCTTTATTCTTTATTAAGTGTATTCTTATTGCGCACTACACTCCTGCATGTGCCTCTACTATGCACTCTCGAGCATGAATGTGCCTTTGTTGCACACTCTACTCCTACCTTGTCTTATTTCTTATATTATTACAAATATCTTCTATACTTAGGATTTTCATGAAAACTCTATAAAAAAATGCATGTCCAACAAACAGTCTTTGGCTTTGACCAATAAATAGTTGTTAGAGCGACATTTGGGCCAATCGATCTATGAAAAATAAATTATGGATATTTTGCATGCAATAAATCTATGGATCCCATATCTATTGGGACAACGCTTCCAAATTAAAATGAACCATCAAAGCCTCAAGTATTTCCTGGAACAACACATTTCATCCCTGGAGAAACAAAAATGGGTGACCAAGTTGTTTAGATATGATTATGAGATCATTTACAAAAAGGGTAAAGAAAATGTGGTGGTTGATGCTCTTTCCAGGAAATATGAAGAAGAAGTGTCACTCTTTTCCTTCTCATTCATTGTCACTGACTGGCTTCAGGTTATTCACCGGGAATGGTTGGGGTCAAAATCTGCATCCTCATCCCAAAAAATGCAACAGGATCCCCAAGTTTCTCCAAGGTGTTAGAATATAAGTGGATGTGCTCGTTTTACCATTGACAATATCTCTATTGTCACCCAACCATAGGTCTAAGTCACCATCCAAGCACCTTAACCTTGACAGAGAATCACTCTGGAAGCAAACCCTAGGCTAGATAGCCAAACAAAGGGTAGCGCACCTTTCCCCAAGGATAACGTAGCAACAAGAGATGATCAGATAGTCCAAACCCTAGCCAAGAGATAGTCCAAGCATAACTGCTAGCTGCAACGACAGCTCTCCTCCAAACCTGCGCAGAAACTGGGCAACTGCAATGCGCACAAGTGTTGCTCTGCAATACTAAGACTGCCTACCAGAATGAGAACTAGCCTCCTGTATTTATACTAATTCTGTCTAACTGCCTGGGCCAACTTCTTATTCTTCATATCTGTCTGTTCAGTGTATATTATTATTTATGGTCGACTTCTTCTCTTGGAGGCTAATAACCTAATATAAATTATCTTCTTGAGTTGACAAGTCTTCTAGGGTTATTAGCCAACTCATTAGGGTTTCTTCTTGCTTCCCGGAGTATGCTATCATCGTCAGGTTTACACATGGAGGTAAATACCTCCCGCAGCTACCATAATATCAACACAGGGTACTCTTGGCACAATGTTTATCTGCTCATCTATGGAGATATGCATTGGAGAACCTCTTTCTCCTTTCTGGACTTCATCACAGATAATGTAATGCTTGATTTCAAATGTACTTCGGTCTGGAACACTGGTTTTCTCTGAAGGCTTCATGTAGCTCCGATCAATAGAGTATATCATTGTTGGAAAACTAGAACATATCCATTTGTCACTTCTTCTATCATCATGAGATCTGATCTACTAAGTAATCATCTCAATACAATATATCTGTTATAGAAAATATTCACCACGCTTATGTTGTGCACTGGAGGTTCTCCACCGAGCTATCTTTTTCCATCTGCATACAAGGGTCTCTCTCTGGTATCCCTCAAAGTCTTAAGGTTTCTCTTCATACGCTCTTTGTTCAATCAGTCTTTGCATTTATCTGATGTAGAACTCCAACTCATGGATATTGTGGATGATATAATGA
>SNQJ01S0019563.1:313867-328351 GCA_010110895.2 Picea sitchensis
AGTTCTTCAACGAGCTTAATATCCTCACGGTTATGTTTCCTTCTAGTTGTTAGACTAAATGAAGGAGGAATGGGCCCATAACATGTTAGAATATAAGTGGATGTGCTAGTTTTACCATTGACAATATCTCTATTGTCACCCAACCATAGGCCGAAGCCACCCTTTGAGCACCTTAACCTTGACAGAGAATCACTTTGGAAGCAAACCCTAGGCTAGATAGTCAAACAAAGGGTAGTGCACCTTTCCCCAAGGATAGTGCAACAACAAGAGCTGATCAGATAGTCCAAACCCTAGCCAAGAGATAGTCCAAGCATAACTGCTAGCTGCAGCAGCTGCAATGGCAGCTCTCCTCCAAACCTGCGTAGAAACTGGGCAACTGCAGTGTGCACAAGTGATGCTCTGTAATACTGAGACTACCTGCCAGAATGAGAACTTGCCTCCTGTATTTATACTAATTCTATGTAATTGCCTGGGCCGACTTCTTATTCTAGGTATCTGTCTGTTCAATATATATTTTTATTTCTGGCCGACTTCTTCTCTTGGAGGCTAATAACCTAATATAAATTATCTTCCTGAGCTGACAAGTCTTCTAGGGTTATTAGCCAACTCATTAGGGTTTTTTCTTGCTTCCCGGAGTATTCTATCATCGTCAGGTTTACACATGGAGGTAAATACCTCCCGCGGCTACCATAATATCAACACAGGGTACTCTTGGCACAATGAAGAGTTTCTCTATAAAGGTCTCATCTATTTAAGCAAACAGTGGGCCCTTAAATCCAAGGTGCTCTCTGAGTTTCATGCTTCTCCTACTACGAGGCATTCGGGTTTTAAAAAAACTTATGAACGAGTCAAATGTTCTTTCTTCTAGGACGGTATGAAACAAGACATTCACACCTTTATGGCAGAATTTGATATATGTCAATGCAATAAGGGCGAGACTGTTAAAACTACTGGCACACTCCAACCGCTTCTAATTCCACCTACTATTTGGATGTATATTTCTATGGATTTCATTGTGGGCTTACCCAAATCAAAAAAAAATTAGTCATCATGGTGGTAGTGGATCGTCTCTCCAAATATGCTCATTTATGTGCTCTTCAACACCCATTCACAACATCTACAGTGGCTCATTTTTTTATGAATAATATCTTCAAACTCCATGGAATGTCTCATTCTATTATTTCTGATCGTGATCCAACTTTTACCAGCAATTTATGGCAAGAATTATTCAGGCTCCAGAGAACCCAATTACATCTTAGTACAGTCTATAATCCCCAAACGGATGGCCAAATAGAAGTGGTCAACAAGTGTCTAGAATCATATTTGAGGTGTTTTGCATCCAACTTACAACATCAGTGGGTTCAGTGGTTACCCTTATTTGAATGGTGTACAACAACTCTTACCATACGACCGCTCACATGACTCCCTTTGAAGCAGTATATAGACAGAAGCCACCATCAATTCTCCCATGCATTCCAAGCATCTCCAAGGTTCGGGAGGTTGACTGCAATCTTACAGCCTGCATGACCATTCTTTGTACTCTCAAATAAAATTTGGTCATGGCTCAGAACCACATTAAGTAACAAGCATATCAGGGTTGTTATGAACGTCAATTTGCTAAAGGGTACCAAGTGTTTCTTTGTCTACAACCATATAAGAAAACTTCGCTCAAATCTTAGTAGTGTCAAAAATTGGCCTCCAAATTTTATGGTCCTTATACTATTCTCAAACGTGTGGGACCAGTGGCCTATTAGTTAGCTTTTCCGAACAACTCCAAGCTACATCTTGTTTTTCATGTCTCCTTCCTGAAGAAAGTGATTGGCACCAAGTGCCATGCTTAGACTAGTCTACCAGAGTTGGATGAAGAAGGTTCCATTTGGTTGCAGCCACAAGCCATATTGGACCAACGAGAGCGTCGTTTCTGTTAGTGCACCATCCATGAAGTGTTAGCTCAATGGAAGGATACTCCACTAGAAGATGTCACCTAGTAGCCAACTATTATTCTGCATAAATTTCCTCATCTTAATCCTTGAGGACAAGGCTCTTTTTTAGGGGGAGGGCATGTTACGAACCTAACCTCCCTAACCCCTCACATAGAAAAAATAATATATTTTCCATGTAATAAAGGTCGACATTAGTTAATAAGGCCTATTTAATAAATATGAACAAGTCGATGTAAGAAGACCTAATAGAAGTTTTCGCTTCTAGAAAGGTCTTCATCCATAATGTTGTTTAGAAGATAGAATTAGTATAAATAAGAGTAGGAGGCATGAGAAAGCTTTTTCTTGTGAATTATTGTTATAGAGCGTTTCTCTACTGGAGGTTGCCCCCTCGAAGAAGCAAGTGAACATTGCTCCCATTTCAATAAAAGTATCATTTTGGTGTGCTATTTTCTGCATTTTGTTGTTTTGTTAGTAATTTTCATTATATTCTTGTTTCTGCTTAACATCACATAACCAGGTACATACAATATATTAATAGATTGTTTGTATTCAAGATATCTATGCTAAGCTCTCTAAAGTTATCTTTAGTTATTATTTGTCACAACCAAAATGTTAAATAGAAAAACATTAACAATATTTCTACTCCAAGGAACCCTCTTTTATAAATTTTCCTCTTGTTTATATCATTTTAGAACTAATTATAGCACTTTGAATTCCACTTAAACAAGTTGGTGGGTGGTGCACGTGAGCATTTGAAATTTAAAGTTTGCATGTCTTTAGTTTAGATGCTCCAACAAACTTTAAGAAATTAGAATGTAAATAATATATCAATGAAATTATATTTATATGTAGTAATGTATGTGGTAATTTGTGTAAATGTATGTGGTAATTCGTATTAGTCTTTACGTGAGCTAATCCATATGCACCACATAAACTATGTTTTTCTATCGTTTTACCTATAGTAATGAAAAAATAATCTTTACATGTTGGAAAAAGTTTACTATTACTATTAATGGAATCAATCACATGTATATTACTATTAATGAAATCAATCACATGTATATATGGTTGTATAAAATTTATTGATTAATAATTGTATAAAATATATTGATTAATTCATAATGGGTGTGTAATATATGCCAAGGGCAACTTTAGTGTTGATGAGTAAGTTGCAATTTTAATGTTTATGGGTGAGTTGCCCATTTATAGGGATAATTTTACCTCCCAATTGGAATTTTCTAAATTGATTTTCTTTGTAAAAGTTTGTATAATTTTTTGGAATTGTTCGGCCATTTGAAATGGCTCACACATGAAACAACATAGGGAAATGTTTAAATGTATCTCCTTTTTTTATGACCCAAGTAAGCAAAATTCCCCAACTTTTTAATGCTAAATTGATTTTCTTTGTAAAAGTTTGTATAATTTTTTGGAATTGTTCGGCCATTTAAAATGGCTCACACATGAAACAACATAGGGAAATGTTTAAATGTATCTCCCTTTTTATGACCCAAGTAAGCAAAATTCCCCAACTTTTTAATGCAACGTGTAATCCAACATCAAAGTGAAATTATCTTCGTTAACTATGCACATTTCCCATGCTTCTCACTCATGGAAATTATAGCGTCTGATATAAGTCTGACTTGAGTGTTTGTTGTAATTCCTCTCTATGCAAGGTCACCCAAACTTTGGGGATTTGATCCCCAATTGTCATCTTCATACGTAGTGCCACTTTCACATTCCATTTTCCAAATATCCAAAATTTAAATCATCTTTTTAACTTTTTTATAATTTTAAATTTTTTTTTCAAAGAAAATACTATGTCATGCCTCTTTTATTCTTTGTTCTAACCGTTTGTTTAGAATGTGTAGAATAAATTAAATTTTACTAATTGTTGTTTGTATTAAAGATATATGTGTTGAGCTCTCTGGACTTATCTTTAGTTGTTGTTTGTCATAATTGTAAAATTGGATGAAAGATGAATATTAGCAATATTTCTATTTCAAAGAACCAATCATCTTTGTTTAATTTTTTCTCTTTTATATCATTTTAAGATTAGTTATAATATTTTGAATTTCATTCAAATAAGTTAAGTTGGTTTTATATCATTTTACAATTAATTATAGCATTTTGAATTCCATTTAAACAAGTTAGTTTTATATCATTTTACTATTAATTATAGTACTTTGAATTCCATTTAAACAAATTGGTTTTATATCATTTTAAGACTAATTATAACACTTTGAATTTCATTTAAACAAGTTGGTTTGTGGTGCATTTGAGCATTTGAACTTTAAAGTTTGAATGCATTTTGTTTATATGCTCAAAGAGAGTTTAGGAAATCATAATGTTAATAATATATCAATGCAATTATGTGTAATAAATGTGTAAGTAATTTGTGTTGGTCTTTGAGTGAGCAAATCTATATGCACTTATTTGTATGCACTTAGACTATGTTCTTTCATAGTTTTACTCTAAGTGATTAACAAATGATCTTTACATGTTGGAAAAGGTTTATGATTGATGTAATCGAATCAATTACATATATAGTATTTGATAAAAGATATTGATTAATTCATAAGTGGTGTGTAATATATGTTTAATAGATCATAACAATATATGTATAAGTGAGAGATTTGTGCATGTTGTATCTCACCACTTATGAATTAATCAATATATTTTATATAAGCATGTATATTTTGTATTGATTCCCTTCAAATAGTATCATAACAAAATCCCTATGGACTATATATCAAATATAAGGCATTATATAAAATTATCATTAAAGATAAGTTTCCAGTGTATTCATGGATATAGTACGAGAGGGAGACATTCCCAAAACAACTTTGTGTGTCCATGAAGGCTTGCATGAGTTATATCTCATGCCTTTTGGATTATCCAATGCATTGGATACCTTCCGAGCAAGCAATGATAAATGACTTATTCTAACCATACTTGCAGAAAATCTTCCTAGTATTCTTTGATGAAATATTATTCTACACTGAAAATTGTAGTTTGCACCTTAAGCATGTAGATATAATATCGAAGTTATTGGAAGATAACAAGTCTACACAAACAAGTCAAAATGTAGTTTTGGAAAGGAAGAAATAGAATCCCTAGGTTGTGTTATATCATCATAGGGAGTCAAAGTAGACTTAAGGAAAATTCTTGTAGTCATTGATTGGCCTAGCCCCCAAAATGTCACATTATATGTGGATTCCTAGGTCTTATAGGTTATTACATAAGATTCATAAAAAATATATGCACAAATTATCTCTCCATTAAAACTAGTGAAAAAATATATCTTTAGATGGGATGATGAAGTAAAAACTTGTTTTTAGAGGATGAAATCCTTAATGACTTCCAATCTTATCTTATCTAACCCAAAATTCGCATAACCATTTGCACTTGAATGTGATGCTTCAAGGTCAGGAATAGAAGTTGTGCTTATACAAGATAACCATCTCATTGCTTTTGAAAGTTAGAAACTAAACAAAAGAAAGAAAGAAAGAAAAATATGATAAGGAAATGTTATAAATCATTCATTCTTTGGAAAAATGGAAATAGTAACTATTGGGAGCCAAATTCTTGGTCAAAATAGGCCATAATAGAGTGAAATATTTTCTAAACTAGAAGAATTTATCATTATAATAACAATAGTGGGTTAGGAAAATCCATGTTTCTTATTTTGATATCCTCTACAAGACAGGAAATTAAAATCAAGTTGCAGATATCTTATCAAGGAAAGAGGAGGGAGATGCTACACTATGCTCAGTTTCAGTAGTCTATGGATCTCAAGTATTCAAGCAATGTATGTAAAAAACCCAGAAACTAGGAAGATAATTGGGGAAGTCAAAAGCAATAATTCAACAAATTCAAGATATGCTTGAGAAAATGATCATAGCTCAAGAATATATTCATAAATCAACCCTTTCAAATGAAAAACCAAAGACGTTGAAGAAAATCATGTCTCCTTGATTGCAAGCCACATTGAATTTTTAAAACATACTACGACATTTAACAATCCTTATTTTGGAAAGAAATGAAGGATGATATCTAGAAGTATGTGGCAGTGTGTGACACCTCCTAGCACCAAAATATCGAATCAATTGCACCTCCTAGTCTTATTCAAAGTTCAACCCCTTCATATTCCTTTTTAGAAATGGAATAAAGTATATATGGACTTTATAAATGTCTTCATATCTTACAGGTGAAAGATCTCATTGTAATCATAGGTTGATTAACCAAATATGCTCACTTCATTAGAGTATCGTCAAAGATAAAGCCATTGAAATTGTTGATAAATATGTGAAAAATGTTTATATACTCCATGGGTTTGTCAATGTCATTGTTAATGATGACAATCCAAAATTCCCTAGAAAATTCTAGAAGGAATTGTTCCACCAAATAGGAACAATATCAACCATGAGCAACTTGTACCACCCCTAAAAAGATGTAAAATTGAAGTGATAAATATATTCCTTAAATGATACTCAAGTAACTTTGTGGATGTTCATAAAATGTAGTAGCACAAAGGGTTGCATTTTCTAGAACGGTGGTACAACACTACCTTCCACTACTTGACACACTTGAGAAAAAAAAGTGACTCCTTTTTAAATATCTATATGGATACCCACCACCATCAATAAAGGATTATGTCGTTACCAATTTCAAATCCCCAACTATTTAGAAAAGAAATACTTATCCAATTCTAATGAGATCCTTCATATCATAAAGAATCACATTAATGAAGTAAGGAATCAAATCAAGCAACATATCAATTTGTAGAGAATTGATTATGAATTTGAAGTAAGAGAGTGAGTGTTTTTCAAACCCCAACCATACATGAAAAACTCAATTAAAAACTAGAAGAATCATAAACTTGATTCCAAGTTATATCATCTATACCAAATTTGAAAGCAAGTAGGCCAAGTAGCATATGCATTAAATATTCTAAACAAGGGGAAGTTCCATGATGTTTTTCATGTTTTGTGCTTAGAAAAAATATTGGGTCTAATAACTTCTATACAAATAGAGTTACCCCTCTTAGATGAAGAAGGAGGACTAGTACTATAACTATATCCTTAAAAGCTAGAACCAAATCTCTTAATTCAAAAGACATCAATAAATACCTTAGCAAGTGGAGGAACCTACCCAAAGATGGAGCTACCAAGGAGAATGAAGGATTTATATCAAGACACACATCCTTACCAGTGCTTTGAGGATGAATCAATTCAAGATGAGTGACTTGTAATATACCTGTAAACGTAGAATCTAGGCTTAAGATTATTTTTCTTTTTTATTTTCTTTGTAATCTCTATTGATTAAAGAAAAGGGGAGAATATTTAATTTCTTGTTGGGTTTTCCTAAGGTAAATATTGTGTTCACCATGTTCCATTATGTGTCTTTGTTGTTGTTGTTATGTTTTGTTTCTAAGTAGTTAAAGAATATGTATGGTGTGTTTTTATTTTGTTAAATCGCTAAAAATACAAAAATAAATAAATAAATAAAAATAAACAATCAAGCATTGGCTCATTGTAGCAATTGTAATTTTAACATCTATACTAACAACCCGGCCATTAGAATATCCAAGAATATCTACAAATCAATATTAAACATCAATCATCGAAAGACCATTACCTTCTTTTCCAAGGAAATGTACCCATGGAAAACCCTTTGAATGCTTCCCTGTGTTCCATGGATGGTAAGCGGGGTAAACCGTCATCCCTGATTATGAGGCCTAGCCCAAGGGAATCAAGAGAGTCAAACCTATGACCAACAACAAGCATGAAAAACTCATGTCTGGCTCTAAACCATTTGAGACAATCCTCGAGGCTTGGAAAGACCATTATCTGTATTTCTTTTAATTAGAATTTTTCAAGACGTATTAAATACTTTAATAATCATTGTTAAATACTTTTTTCTGGAAGTCTTCAAGTGATCATTATATTGGTGATCATTTTTAAAATAATAAAATGATGGTGTGTCGTGTGGAAATGCTCTAGCAATTCCAATACATTATTGCCATCAAGTATGTACCACAATCATAAGTAGGTTACAAGGGACAAATGAAGTGAAAAAAGGTTGTTTTGAAGATGAACTTGGTAACCATTGATGAGTATCACTTCAAATTGATTAAGTTTTTTTCCCACTTAATAAAGAAATTAGTGACTATCATATTATAAGGTAGCGTATATCAATTTTGTGTATGCTTAGTGTGAACAAAATGGATAACAAAAGTATGTCCACAGTGTTCAAATATGTTGCATAAGTAAGATAGGGTACCTTTCACGAAGATGCTACAATGCATTTTTCTTACTATTAGTACTAATATCACCCCAATGTTTGTGATATGCTTTGGAAAACTCCCCAGTAATAGTATCCAATGTCTACGTATGGAAATGTTAGCCCCTTCCATACTCTAGAACCTCTCATGTCCAATTAACTTGTAGAGATCCATCTTGATTTGATTCATGAGCTTTGTCTTCCCCTAAGATATATCTTCTCCTTGGTTCATTATCATCTCTGCATCCTGCACTCATACATTAATATGTACGTCATGGAACAAATTACAAGTAGAATGAAAAATGTGTTTATTGAAATCAAATAAGAGTTAAATGTACTCTAGTTCAAAATTCATTGAAAAATGCAAGATAAATCATACCTCCAACATGCATAAGGGGACTTAAACTAAGATTTGTTGAACTTGATCTAGTCTCAAGAATTTAATCCTCACTGCTAGAGAATGTTTCTTGTTTCGTTGAACCCTTTAGAAACTTTCCAATTTTCTTCATTAGACCTTTCTGCACTAGGAAAAAACAACATTACTTGTAACAATTGGATTTATAAATGTAAGTCTTTAAAGAACAAATACTCAATTTCAATATTATATACAATTAATAAAAGATGCAATTACAACTCGCTTATGAAGAACCATCCTGATATTTTGGTTTTTTCTTCCCCT
The DNA here is from genome assembly GCA_010110895.2 of Picea sitchensis. Lineage (NCBI taxonomy): Eukaryota > Viridiplantae > Streptophyta > Pinopsida > Pinales > Pinaceae > Picea > Picea sitchensis. The sequence goes on from SNQJ01S0019563.1 coordinate 322,772, forward strand.
TTCATGAGTGTTTGTCCTATGTTATCTTGTGTTCAACATCTTCTCCTAGTCCTTCTCCATGAGAAGTCATATCTATACATATACTGCAACAATACAATAACAAGATAAGTATACAAAAAATCATGGAATAAAATATATGCATATTTTGTACTAAAATATGGCATCTTAAGACACCTTGAAAATTAATGAATTTGTTAAAGATAAATATAGAACACAATGCCAACAAGTCATTTCTAAGAATCCTAAAAATTACTTCTAAGTTTATAAAGGACTTATCTATAATATGCCAACATGTCATTTCTCGGAAGCTTGAATTGGGTATCCAAGTCGTCCTTAATTCATCTCCATTGTGCCCCCCAGTCCACCTAGGTATAAACAATGAGATACTTGGATTTCGAGTAGAAATATTAGGAAACATGTGGAGACACTTGGATTATAAGACAATTAACAAGAATTCATATACATAAGTGATTATAAATGGATTGATAGAGCTTCATGTGAAAAAAGATATAATGATATGACAATGAGGAAAGAGAGGAACATACATTTTTTTACATGCATGATAGAATGGTAAGTGAATGATTTGTAAATGAGAGACTTATAGCCCAGTTACCTATGCTATGAAATATTTTATTAGCTAGTAAAGATATGTTAGATTGAAGATATTGGTGTCTTTGGAACAAGAGAACTCAATGTTCAAAACTTGATCCCTAAATTCTACCTCAACCTGTTCATTGATCATTTTCCTTCATTTTTTCCTAACCAAATTCTCAATATGAGTGACCTCCTCCTTGAGGAAAGTGGGAAAATGATGTTTTTATTTAGATTCCACATTCATGGCATCATCTTCTACATCCCCTAATATGATTTTTCGCTCCCCTTTTAACCCTGCACTTGTTAGATTTTGGTTGAGTTTTACCATTAGAATTCCCCATATTGGCCCAAGGATAAGTGACAAGAGTGATAGAGGGTGGAATATGATGAGGGAATAAGAGAAAACATTGAGAATGGGGGGAAGGTTTCAGAACCAGGATATCAACCACCCACCTAAAGAGGATAGTCAGCGAGGAACCTCCTTTGTCGTCGCACATAATTCTATCTAACTACGGATGGAGAGTTGTGCTCGCCCAAGCCCGATAGGGATATAATCCAAAAGGAAAAATAAAACAGACTACCAAGTAGAGAAAGAAACTCAAAATCAAACTAGTAGTACCAAACCTTGAAGTGAGACTGGAACTATGGCATTGCACAACTTCTCTCTTCCCTCATTTCCCCACCCTTTCTCCATTTCCTACTCCTTGAGTGAACCATTTGAAATTTCATTATTTCTTCAAACATGATGTTGTGCATGGTGGTATTAATGGTTGAATCATGTAGACATATGTTAATAGTATAGGAGGGATCTACAATTCGAGCTCCTAACTTGGCCAACATCATGTTCAAACCTTGTTGCATGTGCGAGCCTACTTGATCATGTTGTCGAGCACCATTTGGCCTCTATCCCATATGTCCTCCCAAGAACTCCATATAAGATTGAATTGCATATTTAATACCCATATATTCAAATACAAAAACCACAAATCACTTTAACCATATATTTGTCTTTGTTGTAGATTATAGTGTTCAAGGAAGCAATGATTTGGATATTTGTTGTTAATTAATGAACATTGGAGATGGGAGTGCATTTTCCATGTAGTGCTTGTCAATTTCACAATGGAGAGAATGGAAATGGCTCTACACTAAGTATTTAAATAGAAAAAATGAAATCCACGTCAATAATACACATATAACTAAAGAAATACACAATAATACGACCTCTATATATAGTGATTTTACCCTAAAAAAAACAATTTGGAAAAACCATCCTCAAATGGTGGTGCTCAATATATTATTATCACCAATTAAAAATATTTATACAATGTCAGGCTCTATATTCCATTAGCATCCTACTCTTACAAGGAATTTATAGTGGTAGTTTTAAGGTTAGGTGTCCCTAACCTTTCAGCTCCCCTCTACAATGCTCCTTTGCTTCTTCTTTTTTTTCTTCTTGCGTCTAGTGGGATTCCACAATTTAGTGGGTGAGAGGTGGTTGAGCATGTGGCCATCACACTAAAAATCATCCTCACCTATTTATCATTATCCATGGAAAAAAACTATACTTCTTATTTGTAGCCTCTTCATGCCCGTTGCAGCCATACAATACTCATTTGCTGATCAATTTAACTAAATCTAAGTCATGCCATTCACATTTTTTGGATCCATTTTGGATCAGTGAATTATGAATACATGGATGAGAGGATAATGATTTTAGATAATTACAAATAATACCATGAAAGAAGGATTCGTATAAGTAAGAAGGGGGAAAGAGGGATGGGAATAAGAAAGAATGGGAGGGAGAAGAAGGAAGGTAATTATGAATACATGGATGAGAGGATAATGATTTTAGATAATTACAAATAATACCATGAAAGAAGGATTCGTATAAGTAAGAAGGGGGAAAGAGGGATGGGAATAAGAAAGAATGGGAGGGAGAAGAAGGAAGGTAGTGTTGGCCGAGATAAGAAATAAGGTGGTGGGGAGAAGAAGGATGGTGGAGAGAATAAAAATGGAGGTAATAAAGGGTAGTGATGAATCCAAGGGTGATGGTGAAGAAAACAAGGCTTCATATAATAAAAATGAAATCCCCTACTCCTAGATATGGCATTCATAATGTTCATCCCCCCTTCTCTTTAGTGATGAAAAAAAAATCAAGATCTATAAAGTAACCCTCTTAGAGTATTGCTATCATATATGATTTGTGTGAAGGTTGAAATTCTTAGGGAGTTGAAATGTTGTATTTGAGGATACAAAGGTCTAACCAATCCCACTGAAATCAATTAGGATGACAAGGAAAAAATTGTGTGTTTAAATCTTTACTTGTGGGTATCACAACACTAATTAATTCATAAATTGAATGATGGTCGTGTTTCTTCTTCCCGTGTACTAAATTATAGTTTATTGTATTGGTCGGAAGAGAATTGATGGGTTTGGTTACTCCTTGTGTTGTTTCTGGCTAGGAAACAATGCTAAGGAACCCTATGGAGGAAATTTTCCTCCCCACTTTAGGCTTGATGAAAGATTCCAATAGCTAGAGGGTGTAACCCTCAAAGATGTTATTTTTTATATGAATTTTTTCCAAATAAATTCAAGAAATTAAACTATGCAAGTACAAGACTTAAAGTGAATGATTGAGCAAAATAAAGAAATTTATGTTTCGAGGACAATAAATTCAAACATACATTCTCATTTACATAGGTGACATATTCTTATTTAATCAACTTTAAGGAGCATAATAAAAAAAAAACAAATAAAATTTAAAGGTACAATTTTTCTTAATATAATATTTTTTTCATATTCTTATTTAATCAACTTTAAGGAGCATAATAAAAGAAAACCAAATAAGCCCCCGGGGGGCATCTCGATTGGCAAGTGCCGTGAAAATGAAGTTCCATGAGGTTTCGAGTTCAACTCCCCCCGACTTACCTTGTGTGCCGTGTAAGGGGCATCGTGGGCACACCTGGAGGTTATAGTGGTAGCGGTTGGATAACACGGCCACGTATAACGTGAGCATGTTCCCAACTAGTTGTTGATTTCTCCAGACATTAAAAAAATAAAAAATAAAAATAAAAAAATTAAAAGTACACTTTTTCTTAACATAATATTTTCTAAGGCAAAGTATTGTTTTGTTTTAGATTAGATGTGATTTTCTAACATATAAGATGGAACAAATTTTTCAAAATTATAAAAAATACAGAATTTCAGGAAACTTTTGTATTCATAACATTCTCAATTTCAACATAATCTAGTAATAAATATTGTAACAATAAAAGTGAAATGGAAAAATAATAAACTTGATCATATTATATTAACAACATGAATTGCAAAATCCAATAGGTGAATAACTTCACAAGTCATACTAATATATTAAAAACTTTGAATAATCACAAATATAAGTTTTCGATATTTAATATCTGAAAACGTTATTGCTACAAAGCTTGAAATCTTTACTAAAACAAGAAAACAACATACAAATGTGGATTTCATAAAGGGATGAATCCTTTGAAAAACACATAAGGTTCACTAATGACTTAGAAAACTCTTAAGCAAATGACCAAGATAGTTGTTGGAAGCAAGTTCTCTTTACAATCAAGATTAGATAGCCAATTATATGTTAGCCTCCTTCCTTTTATTGTTTGATGTTCAACTTTTTTTTTCTTTAAAGTTAAAGTAATAGTTTCCAAAAATATCAATGAGTGGGAGAGTGGAACCCAAGATTTTTGGAAAATTGTTATTTTTCCTATTTTTTATCATAAATGGTTGTGATGTGTTCATTCAACTAAACATTCTTCTTTTTATTTTGTTGAGGTGGTGGTACTAATGTTGATGTTATCTGTGGGACCCTTAGTGATGTTATGTGTGGTCTGTGATACCATGCACGAGGGGCTTGTTTTAACCCATATAAATCTTTCTTCGGCTTGCATACTAAGTCAGGGTTATCAAACAGTTCGAAACCTTCTGGTTGTTCCATATAGACTTCTTCATTTAAATCTCCATTTAGAAAAGTTGACTTGACATCCATTTGATAGACTTAAACCTTTTATGACAAGCATAGGCAAGAAATATTTTGATAGCTTCTAATCTTTCTACGGGCACAAAAGTTTCATCAAAATCCAGTCCTTTTATTTGAGCATAGCCTTTACAGACCAATGTTGCTTTGTTCCTGACAACTTGTCCCTGCTCATTCAACTTATTCTTAAAGATCCATTTGGAACCAATGATATTTTTACCTTCAGGTCTATGAACCATCTCCCACGTATTGTTTTTCTCAATCTGATCAAGTTCATCATTCATTGCTTTAACCCAGTGGTCATCTTTGCTAGCTTCATTAAAATTCTTGGGTTCCAGCATGGATATGAAAGCTACATGTGATTGCTCGGTATTTTTTATTATCTTTCTCCTGGTTTGTACACCTTTGTCTTTTTCACCAATTATCTGACTTGAGGGATGATTCTTTTGAGTGATTCTGGAGGAGGAATTTGAAGAAGCTTGTTGATTTGAGTCTGTCTGAGTATTTGTGTCTTCATCTGATTTAGAGTCTTCATTTTCTGATTCTTGGACCTGTTCATCTTCAACTTTAGTTGTGTCCTCTGTAGAAGACTCATTATTGTACACCTCTCTTGTTGGGATTCCTTCATCAACTTTTACGTCAATACAGTCAACCATTTTATGCAGCCTCTTATTATAGCATATGTATCCTTTAATGTTTGTAGCATATCCTAAGAAGATACCTTCATCAGCCCTGTCATCATATTTTCCAATGTTCTCATCATTATTCTTTATGTAACATTTACTCCCAAATACTTTGAAGTGTTTGATTGAAGCAGGTCTCCCATACCACAGTTCATAAGGTGTCTTGTCACTTTGTGGTATGAGGTGGGCTTTGTTAAGAACATGGACTGTTGTGTGTATTGGTTCTACCCAGTAGGTTTGACCAATGTTCTTCTCATTCATCATTGACCTGGCCATTTGTTGCACTGTTAT
>SNQJ01S0019563.1:330951-366038 GCA_010110895.2 Picea sitchensis
TGCACCTAAATCCATTATGTAAGTTCTCATTCTAACTTTCCAGAAGGCAAACTTTGTTCCATTGAACAGATGGGCCTTATTGGTTGAATTTTTTTTATGGCTTGACATGTTTAAGCTCTAGGATCTACCCTTAGATAAAAGGGGTCGGATCTGATACCAATTGTTGGACAACTGAGAGGGCAGGTGAATCAGTTGTTACCGTGCTTAAACAATAATGTTTATTTTAAATTCTTTGCAGATCACTTAATGAAAATCACAATAATGCAGGGAAGTAAGCAATAGAATATTCAGCATCATTGTCACATATGAAATATACAGAGACAGATATTTCCTGAGGAAACCCATAAAGGGTAAAAACCTCTTCTTCTTTATATGATAAGTAATCTTTACATTTTGTACATTATCATACACATGAGCTCCAACTCATTGTGAGGCTACAACCTCTGTATTGCAAGCTGCAACTTGCTGAGAGCACCAACTCTCTGTTTTCTCTAGCACCTACCAGAAGGAAGCACCAACTCCCTGGTTTCTCTAGCACCCACTAGAAGGAAGCACCAACTCCCTTAATGTTCCAGCTCCAATTTGATGGAAGCACCAACTTCCAGTCACACAGGCACCAACCTGTACAACAAAGAACAACATTTCTCCCTTGCGCCACCCTGCCACCCTGGTTTCTCTAGCTGCAACCAGATGGAAGCTACAACTCCCTGTGTTCAAGCACCCACTTGAACCCCTGAGGACAACAGTCCTCCCTAGCACCTCCCTACCACCCTGGAGTATAAATATTTTCTATATGTAAATTTAACACGGTGATACATTATTTATCATTGGCTTACCAGACTTATCATTGTTCTGTTATGCTTCTCTGCTCTCCCGTATCAGTGTCTCTCTATCTACATCTTCTTGCGCTTTCTGAACTTTTGTTTTTCTCTACAAAAGCACCTCAACCTTCCTTTAGTGTCTTACTGTCTTGCTTCCCACATCCTTGCACTTTCTTTGCTTCTGCCTTTTATGCTCTATGCGCCAATTCCATTCAATGCACCATTCCTCTTCTATGTATTTCAGCTGCTACACACTCCTCCTTCTCCACGCCTGAAATTCTCTCCACCCTCACCCATCTCTTCTTTGTTCAGCATACTTATAGTCTCTGTGCACCTTGTGCATGATCTCTCCCCATGCTTCTGCATGCTCTCCCCTTGTTGAGTGCTCTCTTGATCATCCCTGCAACTCTTCAGCTTGTCTAACAGTTCAACCCATGCGTCCATCATCACTGGGTGTTATGCTGAGATTCCTTCGCCTCTCCAGCAGTCGAGACTCTTCGTCTTCTCTATTACAGTCGAGCTCAACCTCTTTGTTGCAGTTACAGGCTTCAACTCTCTTCCATCTGTCAATCGCCTCTATGACCAGTCTTCATTCCACTGGCATATTCCTTGAGACTCTTCAGCTCCTCTGGCACTTACATAGAAGTATCTTTGAGTCCTCTGGCATAAACCATCAGTGGTTTCTAGTAGTTACAGTGAGAACCTTGAAATGGAGCCTAGCTATGCTAGCTCCTTCCACTTATGTGACCACCGACGGTGACCACTGGCTACATCGACATTTCGGCATTCGGCATTTCGGCTTTCCTATGGTAGAGATTTATCTTGACACTCCATGTCACGATCCCCAAAACTCCGAAAAAGTAGCTCAGTTGGACTAGCTTTGATCATTTCAACATTTTGCATTTCGCGATTTCGTGATTTCGCATGTCACGAACTCCTGTTGCAAGTCACTCTGACTCTTCCAACTCCCGATCCCTGAAACTCCAAAAAGGGAGCTTATCTCTTCGATCTCTTCTCTACAGCTCTTCGACGATGTGACCACCGGCGATGACCAGGCCTTATTCAAAACTATATTTCGCAATTTCGCGTTTCGGCACTTCGGGACTCCTGTGATGAAGAGTCTCGGGTCTTGACTCCTCCATCTCCCGATATCCAAAACTTCGAAATGGATTCAGATCAACGGTCTGGTTTTTCATCGTTTCGCATTTCGGCGATTGGGCATTTTGGTACTAAATGGTGAAGTGTTTCGACACTTCAACTCTCGGTATCCGGAACTCCGAAATGGAGTCAGATCAACGATCCAGTATTTCATCATTTCACATTTCTGCGATTCATCATTTTGGCACTCATGTGGTGAAGTGTTTCAACACTTCAACTCCCAGTATCCGAAAATCCAAAATGGAGTCAGATCAACGGTCTGGTATTTCGCCATTTTGCATTTCAACGATTCGGCATTTCAGCACTCCTGTGGTGAAGTGTTTCGACACTTCAACTCCCGGTATCCGGAACTCCGAAATTGAGTTATTTCCTGGTCTGTGAAACTCTTTGTTGGTGTGCCTATTTCAGGATTTCAGCGTTTCGCATTTCGCGACTTTGGGACTCCTGTGTTGAAGAGTCTCGACTCTTGACTTCTCAATCTCCCGGTATCTGAAACTCCGAAATGGAGTCGGATCAACGTATTCCAGTGTTTCGCATTTTGTGGATTCGACATTCTTGTCGTCAGTTGCTTCCTTGACTTCTCCAATGCCCGGTATCCGAAACTCCGAAACAGAGTTTACGCTTCTGAACTTTCCATGCTATTATCCATGCGATGTTGATCTTCCTTGCCTGCATGTTTGCCATCAAATGAACAAGCACACTCTTGCACTGTGTGCGACTCTGTGCTAATCCTCCTGAGCTTACGTTGTCCCTGTTTCGCCATCGCTGCATACTCTGATCTTGCCATCAATGACAAGCACACCTACCTGTAAACATGCCCAACAAAGGCAACTTCTTTCTCTTCGCTAACTCTATTAATTATTTTACTTAAATTCAAATTATATTTCTCTTCGTTAACTCTGTTAATTATTTTACTTAAATTAAAATTCTATTTTGTAAGCTTTTCAACTTCAACCAGCTATTATTTTTCATTTTGCAACTCAATCAACACCTTGGTTTGAATATGTTCAATAGTGGATATTTTCAATTTTCCTGTAAAGACTTTAATCTTTTTGTCCTTATCTTTTACTAAGGAATTGATTCCAAACTTATCATTTGGATCTTTTCGTAAAGTAATTAACTTGTGTTCCAAGTCATTAATGGTCACAAGATGAACTTTGTTTGTGGCCTTTTCTATCTTCAACTATTTTTCCATCTTGCTCACTAGCATTGTCAATTTCTTGACAGTTGTTGTTGCTTGTACCAAATATATATACACTATTTTGCTCATTTGTTTATGTCATTCAATTTTATATCCAATTGGTATTTCATCTAAGTTAATAGTCACTTTTGTAGTCTCATATTCATGAGACTTGATTTCCTTCTCATACTCATTGACTCTAGGTTGTAAGAATTCCATGTCTAGAGTGCACTTTTCACAATCTAATGTTGATAATAATCTTGGTGGTGCAAGTCATTCTTGTATATTTTGAGAGAACAATTTCTATTTTTACTACTTAGCCAACTTCTTATTTAGAGTGATCTCTGTGAAAATATCAATTTCTTTTTTCTGAAACTAAAACTTCTCAAGAAGTTTCTCCCCCTTGAATTACTTTTCTTGTAGCTTTATTAGTGGGATCCTTTAATGCTACAATTTGAGTAATTGATATAACTAATTTTTCAAATATAGGTCCACTCGCATCTTTCATGTTGTTTGGCTCTTCTTCATATTCATAATTTGAATCTAATCGCATATTCATTGGAATTGTTTATGCCACATCTTCTTCCATTGGGTCATCTTTTTCTTTAAATTTTCTTTGAAACTTTGATTTCTCAGGAATTTCCACCACTAAATCAATTCCTTTTTTGTTGGATTCATCTTTATGAAAGTGATTGAGGTGATAACTAAAAAAAAATATTTCCTTGGTTGGTCATCTTCAATTGTAATCATTTAGGTTGATCCTGGACTCTGTTTAACTGGTTCTTTCTTCACATTCTACTTAAAATTATTGTACCTTAGCCCATGTACCCTTATTTTCCGATATTTCAATTTCAGCATCTGCATGATGAATGTAGGGAGCATAGCTAACAATAGTTCTCATGTTAGAAGTCAAATGATGGGGTCATAATGGCATATGGTATCTTCCCCAAAATGGAACGATCTCATCATGTGTTCAACTGTATTAAATGCAGTTTTTCTCTTAACTATAAAGGAGAAAATTTCTACTAGAAAAAGAAAGCTTGGTTTTATTATTCTTTGAGATAAAATTATTATGATCAAAACTTAATCTTTTCCTAATATCTTCCAAGGAAAAAATCCTAGGAGTTAGGAAAACTAGAAGCTTATAAGGCTTTAACTTTGAACCATAGATTTTGATAACTGTATAATTCTCAAATATAAACTAGTGTTCAAATTTAATATCTAGACTAAATTGAAGAAGACTTTTACATTCTCTGAATAAACTGGGAGGGAATTCGTCATCCATTATTGTGTAGGTTGTAGCCATAAATTGGTCTACAAATTTTTTGAAACCATTTTTTTGGCCCAACTCTCCAACTCCCTTAATCCAATCAAAAACTAGGAGTTTACCTTGTTGGTCAATTGCGTTTAATCCCATATTTTGTAAATGAGTTGATTGATGATAAATCACACGGTATGTTAGATATGATTGATATCTGAAACATTTTAATGACTGAAATTGTACAAATTGCTTATAAATAACACCATATATGTATCTAGCAAAGTTATATCTTTCTGATTGAGCAATTTTGAATATAAACCCTAAAATAATGTCATCAATCATACAGTCGTCATCATATCCCATAATTAAACAAGTCATTTCTATGACTTCCCTAACTATTTATGTAAAGATTGAAGATATTATTAGGAACTTTAACTCTAGCAAATTTGAATTTGTTGGTAATAAATTCACCAAAAAAGAATGTTTATGTTCAAGTGATAATGAATTAAATTGATTCCCAAACTCTTCTTCATCCAAAATTACTTGATTGTCATGTAATATAAGCATTTCTAATATGCAATACTCTATAACATGAAAAAGGATATGTTGACCATATTTGGATTTTACGACTCTCTAAATTGGTTCATATAACTAAACATGCATTAGGATGAAATCAGGAAAATGGAAAGAAGTCGGAACTATTGTTTGAGCTAAACCACATTCCCAAGTTGGAATATCGTCAAGGCTATCTTTAAATCTTTGATAAGCTTAACTACAAATTTCATCCATAGTTTTAATAATAAGTTTGGTTTCAAAAATGTCTTCATCCATATCTACTTAATGTTGTGAGTCAGGATTTACTGAGATAGGATGCCTCTGAGTTGTTGGTTTCTTCCTAGGAGCCATGTTTCACTTGTTTACTTCAAATTCTAAAATCTTGTGCTTTTATAATTTTATGCAAGATAAACTACGAAAATGACAAAGGAAAGGATTTTTCAAATGGTGCCCATGAAATTTGAGCCTTTGATTCACAGTTTGATTCACTTTAGGCTCTTGTTATAACCTTGGTTCAGTTTCAGATTAATGACAACTCCTTTCATGCATTCCACGTGGTTTGTAGGCGGTTTCCAGTTATGGGAGCAATGCACCTCGTTAAACATTTAATATGTTATCGACCCATAATGAATGTGAACCATTTGTCAACCCTTATCATCTACCATTAGATCTAGCACCCGATTACTTTCACTAATTGCTAATTTACTCCATTTTTTAGCCCTACACCTTTATTTAATGTCAAAATTATATGCACATGACATCCTATGATTGGTTTTAACCAATTATCAAATTGTTAGCCCCTTTTTATATGATTTAACATACTCTTTGAGAAATTTCTTTAAAAAAAACTAAAATCATCTACATTTCACTTAGAGAATTGTCATAATTGTGTAAGAGCTACAACAAGTTTTAGGGACGATGTATGCTTGTCTAATTGCTTGGTTTCAATTTTGTTGCATGGAGTGCTAGTATAGCATATTTGCATTGAAATGCATTAAGCTGGAATGGATAATCAAAATTATGGTATAAATAAACCAATATATGAATCTTTCTTTTTACAAATTCTTAGTCTATATCTATCATTTTGGTTTAATTTCAAGTTATATGTCTAAAATCAAGGCCTCAAATATATTGGTGTAGTTTACTACAAGCATTTGCAAGAGAGGTTGAGTTCAAATTATAGAGACTCCTCCATATTCTCTTCATCAATGTGTTTTATGTAGATTCTCTGACATTTTGTTTTTAGATGTATATTGTTTAACCCTCTACAAAGATGATAGGATGTCTTAAAGTTTAGACTTATGTGGTATGTATGGTTGTAGTCACTGGTTTTGGTGAAATTGTTTTTTCTTGACATGCCAAGACATCAAGCCATCTAAGTTTAGTGAGTGGAGGAGAGAGGTCACATCTCTTTTCTACTTGCAATGCAAGTGTCTCGACATTTATATATGGGTGGACTAAGGGGAATGGGGGAGGCAAAGGTGGTGTATTGTGGAGCATGAAGTATTGGGGAATGGGGGATGGGGGAGGAAGTGAAGAAGAAGAAGAAGAGAAATTTGAAAATGAAGAGAGGGGAAAGGTAGAGGCAGAAGAAAAAAATGAAGAAAAGGAGGAGGAGGGTAAGGAGGAAAAAGAGGAGGAGGAGAATGGTGGGGAAGAAAATGAGGAGGGGGGGGAGGAGGATGGGGACAGAAATGAGGAGGAGAAGAGGAAAAAGGATGAGGAGAGGAAGATGATGAGATATGAGAATAAGAGGAAGAGGAAGGACAGGGAGAATAAAGAGAGTAAGGTAGAGAACAAGAAGAGGAAAAAGGATAGGGAGAGTGAGGGAAGAGGAAGAGCAAGAGGTGTTTAAAACCTAAGCCCGTATTTTGTTTTTTTTGTTATTTTGAAAAAAAAATTAAACCATACAACAAATTCCATCCAAAATAGGAATCCTCACAACAATTCCAAATCTCATCCACTCATATCCAAAATCCAAATTCAAAATAAATAACCTACAAATAAAAGAAAATGGGGGTGTACTAGATTAAAAAGAATATTACCTTTCATGTGATGTATCCAATAGATCTATTAGAGGGCCTTCAAACCCCCCTTTCTTTCTCTTAATAAATGACCCAAAAACCTCTCATAGATCTATCCCACACAATTAGACCAAATGAAATGAAAGTGACCTTTGTTTTTCACTTTATATAAAAAATGTAGAAACAATGCGATGCAAAATTCACTTTTTACATCGCCTACTTTTTTCAAGCTCATGAGCATTTGCATTCAATTTATGTCAAGTTTATATCATCTCAATGGAACAAATGTGATGGAATACAATGCAAATATTTTGATGCAATGTGATCCAAATTTGAGGCACAATGACACTTGCCCATTTTAGCATTGCATTTAGTGAATTCTTGAGATGCAAAACCTTACGCTAAACATGACGCAGAAAAGAAAACACAAATCAATGGCCATGTATTTGAAAGAGTCTTGAAAATGCATATAGGACACAAATGTATGATGCTAAATTCCTATATTATGTAGTAGTGAGATACTTGGTCCAAAGGTAGAAAATAAGATGTGTAGGCAATCCATGGAGTTGGCCATAAACTCCTATTCTTGTAAGAGGGTGAGAAAGGATTTATCTACAAAATGCTCAATAAAAAGTTGTTTGGCCCCCTTATCAATAGGGGGAATGCTTTTTATAAGATTTCAAGTCACCTGATTGGAAATAAGATAGCCCGGGGTATTAATTGTCACAACATAAAGTGCTAAAGTATAGAGGATTTCTTTGTTAAATACATCTACAGAAGCTTACTTCCTCGGATTTATACTTATTAATAATAGGACAATTCAAGACATTTGAAAATAATGTTTCTAGACATTTAAGGATGAAAGGGTCAACCTTAAGGCCTCTATCATAACCCAAACAAAATTCCACTCAAGTCAATCACGTGCTTTCACAATATCAATATTTAGTAAGAGGGTGTTGAGGCTTAAACATTTGGCCCACTCCATACCTTTCCAAACTATGATTACATTATCTAGATAAAATATCATCTAATGAATCCTAATTCTTACACATGAATGCTTAGGTACAATATGCTTGATTTGCATGGCTCGGAACTTAGCCAGAATCTTGCAAGAAATGTTAAGAGAGGTAATCAACCACTAACTAGAAAAGATATAGGGGTCAGTAGGTTTAGGAACAAATCAAATGAGACCGTTGTTGACCTTAGCACATAATTATTACTTCCACACCACATCCTTATACACTTGTAGCAGGTTTGGACCAATAAATTCCCAAACATTCTTATAAAATTTGTATAGAAATACATCCAATCTAGATGACTTATTAATAGTCATCTCCATTACAATAATGCTAAGCTCATACAAAATCAATAATTTCTTTCACAACCTTTTATGGGCCTCAGATAGTCCATGTGAGACTATTCCAAGACAAGTATGTATTGCCACCCTACATTTCTTTAACAATCCTTTGGACTAAAACATCATCTTGTAACAAGAGATGAATTCCCTCTCAATCTCCTTCTTCTTGGTGAGCCTCCTCATGGGATGTTTTAAGAGTAACCATCTTCTCATAAACTTCCTTGGACATAAGGGCTTTAAATAAATAATTTTTCAACTACTCTCCAATGAAAAGCTAGTGGACTTGAGATACACATTCTTGATACAATTTGTCAACTTATAAAAATGATTAAATCGTAGTGACCATGACTTGAATTTTTTAATCAAATGGGTTGATCTATATAATTGTAAAGTGACCTATTCAAGCTTATCATTAACAACTCCATGTCACTTTCATTGAATTGAGGCAATTTTCCTCCATAAATAATTCTTATAAACATAAAAAAGAGGTATGGGTTGGTCATGTAAAATATATATATATCATCCATAAATCCTGCACAAAATTAATATCATTCTACCATTCTAATTAAAATACAAGGTATTATACTCGAACAACATGGAGTGTTGTAGCTTATTAAAGACATTTTCACTACCATTTTGAAAGTTAAATCAAGTAAAACCAAAGCTCAAATCTATCTTTTCTTTTTAATTTATTTGGTTCATATAACCCAAACTTAGCTTCAAGGAAATTTTGGTCTAACTTCTCGAATGAAACATTCTAATAAGTAAGAAACCTTCTTTATCTTCTTAAGCATTCATCATGAGCTATGCATTTTCAATCATTCATGTCTCAAAACAAAAAGAGAAAATAGTTTATATTTTCTATTTTCCTTATTTTCTCCTCACTCTTTTAATAACCACATATTTAAGCCATAAGTCAATTTGTGGTTTGTGCCTTTATTCTTGGAGGTGACTTAAAATCCTTGTGGGGTATTATTTTTCTTAACTCCTCTCCCAGTGGGTAATGTGCCTCTGGAGACTAAAGTGGTTAGACCATTTTCATATTTTGGATAAATTTAATTTTTGGAAGAACAAAAGGAGAAGGCTAGGCGATGGACCTTTTGAACCTTTTGAAGGGAATTAGGTATTCAATAATTTAGCATAATACTTAAATATTGTGATATTGAGGGGTAAAGGATAATTTAGTGGAGTGAGATCACAATGATTATACCATATCTTTGATTGTGGTTAGGAGGTCCTAAAAGGTAAAGGTCTCTGAGGTCTCTTCCAATACTTCCTAGGGTAGTAGTTTCTAATTCCTAATTAGTTTCCGCCTTTTTCATCGATTTGGTTGAGGTTGTTATGGAAAAAAAATCCTTCAAACAATAAATTCGGYTACTCGGCTTCATTCAAACCTTCTAATAGCCACTCCTTTCCTAGTGGAGGGTTCAAGATTATGCTCTAGCACTACGGTGAAATGATAGGTAAACATTGTTCTCCACTATATAMAAATTTACAAAGACATATATAAAACAAGGGTTGCATGGCAGCTTAGTCCCTGTCAAGTAGATTTGGAAATGGAGATGATAGCTGACACCTTATAATTATTGATGATGATGATTACTGTGAAACATGAACAATATGTTACCTAGGGGCTAGTTTCATAGTCTTAAAAGAAATCAATTTGTAAAAATTTTAAATGAAAAAAATTAACACGGATAACTAAGAATTCGATCTAAACTCACAAAGAATGGAGGAAGACTTGTTGTTCCATGACACTTAGTTTATAGATTTGTCATATGTTGTATTGGCTAGGATCTCTGACCACATCTTTACTTTACTGTGGATGTTGTATAGTTTTAAGATTAACCTAAATTTCCTTCCAATTAAGTTAAGCTAGCCAAATGCAAATTGCATTTTAAAAATATTCAATTTTTCTTTTTGAAAATAAACCTTTCAAATTTAATAATATATATATATTTATATAATATTTATTATATTACATAATAAATATAATATAAATAATATCTTACATATTAAATATAACATAAATATAATAATAAATAATATATTAGATAATAAATATAATATAAATATAATAATGCATAATAATAAATACATAGTACAACTTTTTATATTTAGATGTGGTGATTGGTGAAATTAATTGATTATGTAATTAATTCTACATATTGAAAGACGTGAAAGGGGAAATAACACTTCAATTCTATCAACCAATTAGAAATGAGAAACAAAAATATTTTTATTATATCTAAAAATTATATTTGTTTTCCTATGTTAAACATTACATTGCATACACAAATTTATGGTAAAAAAAAATTAATGTCACATCAATGTCACATCAAGCAAACTCATTGTTATAGTCCCATGGCAGGGACTAATAACACAATGGATATAAAATAGCATGGTATGGAATTCAAATTTATGAAGACATATATAACAAGGGTTGCATGGCACCATAGTCCCTGCCAAGTAGATTTGGAATGGAGATGATAACTGACACCCTATAATTATTGATGATGATGATTACTGTGAAACATGAACAATATGTTAACTAGGGGCTAGTTTCATAGTCTTAAAAGAAATCAATTTGTAAAGATTTTAAATGAAAAAAAATAACACTGATAACTATACCGTCAGAAAGATTGGAATTCAAAGAATTCGACCTAGACTCACAAGGAATGGAGGAAGACGTGTTGCTCCATGACACTTAGTTTATAGATTTGTCATATGTCGTATTGGTCAGGATCTGACCACATTTTTACTTTAATGTGGATGTTGTATAGTTTTGGGATTAACCTAAATTTCCTTCTAATTAAGTTAAGCTAGCAAAATGCAAATTGCATTTTAAAAATATCTTTCAAATTTATATTTTTATATAATATTTATTATATTACATAATAAATATAATCTGAATAATATATTAGATAATAAATATAATAATGCATAATAATAAATATATAGTACAACTTTTTGTATTTAGATGTGGTGATGGGTGAAATTCATTGATTAAGTAATTAATTCTACATATTGAAAGATGTGAAGGGAGCAATAACACTTCAATTCTATCAACCAATTAGAAATGAGAAACACAAATATTTTTATTATATCAAAAAATATATATTTGTTTTCCTATGTTAAACATTACAATGCATACACAAATTTATGGTAAAAAGAAAATTAATGTCACATCAAAAGCAAATTCATTATAGTCCCATGGCAGGGACTAACAAGAGTCATTACATGGCGATGTCCTTGTCAACTAGATGTAAGCATATATAATTATTTAAGAAATAAGTCCTAATTGATTTTATAGATTGACATGTCTTTCGTTTTAGATTTAGATTAAATGATTATTTAGTATTTTTTTATATTAATAATGACTTTATGATACAAATTACAAATCACTGTGAAGTCAATATCTAAGGTAGGCTCATGTTCTGATTGATAAGATCTTCGGAGGGTCCATTCCTAGCACGAACAACATATGGTCGATCAATATTATAATGTTAATATCTTGTTAAGAGAATGGACGCTAGCATGCATGTGTAAAACTTTTGGTAGACAGGTGTGAGACACATGAATATGGAGGAACAACGGCCTATATTAAATATAAGTTCAATCAATAATCAAGACGAATATTATGGTCACCCACCATGCACATACTATCTATGATTTGGGTTGAACCAAATATTGTGTTCTCGTCATGGAGTTTTTGAGAAGGCTCCAGTCAATGGTCTTGAGAGCAGAGGCACCACCTACTTCTGGGAAAAATAGATTCTTCTCATATTTCGTGATGTCTATAATGGCATCTATGCATTACAAGCTTCTATGCATCTATGTAATGCAGAAAAAAAATTTGGTTTTAAAATTCCCAACTTAAAATGTCGAGTTTATGTTGATGCAAAACTTTAGGTATTTTAGGGACAAGTTCGTGCACATATTACAATAGAGCACGCAGAGTAAAGGAAGGTGTGTTCTACAACACTAGGGCACATTCAGTGCAACTATGTGTTGAAACTCAAAA
The DNA here is from genome assembly GCA_010110895.2 of Picea sitchensis. Classification (NCBI taxonomy): domain Eukaryota; kingdom Viridiplantae; phylum Streptophyta; class Pinopsida; order Pinales; family Pinaceae; genus Picea; species Picea sitchensis. The sequence continues at coordinate 343,332 of SNQJ01S0019563.1, forward strand.
CTTTTGGTTGGATGAACTTTGGAAGTTGCTCGGTTTAATAGGCGCAATTTAATTTTGGCTTGCCTTTTTTTCCAGTTTTCAAGCTTGTAAATGGAAAAACAGTAATACTAGAAAGAAATGGAAATAAAAACAACAACTAGATTAAGTCAGTTGCCCTGTTACCCCTTAGCGAAGAGAGTTTCTCACCCATTAGCAAAATAAGCTATAGAGATAATGGTAAACTCTATCCAGCTCTATGCCTTGACATGGTAAGAAAACGTTTTTGTTTGAGTAGATGTTTCAATTCTATTATCTTGGTAAATTGTTCAGTGGGCACTTCATTAAGGAAACCTTATTCGACAATTGGTTGTCATTGATGTCAACCCTTGGAGCATTCGAGATACCTCAGAGATGTGATTGAGATTGATTGTGAGTTAGTTGTCATTGATGTCAACAAGAGTGGTTGATATCAGCAGATGTGATGGGTGCACTTGATGAAGTCTACACGAAGCCCCGAAGGTGCGATTATGGGACCCAAAGTTGATCAAGGAAAATGGACATGAAGGATAGTATAAATGTAGGTAACACACTCACAGATGGATAGTACTCATTATTTTGTTTCCAGTGATAGGTGGTACACCACATGGTTCCTTACAGTTAGGGAGATATTCCCTCATGAAGTTGGAATCCCCAAAGAATGGTTAAGAAGCGCCTAATTGGTTACAAGTCATTAATGAAAGGGTAAAGTGGTTGCAACAAGAAAGTTCAAGAAACCCTAATATTGAGGAGAGAAGTTACTTGGAAAAAGTATAAATACACCTCAAGGAGTCTCTCATAAGTACATTCACATACACATTCATTGAATATCTATCTTGTGAGAAAGTGATATTTTGGCTAGTTTGCGATGGCGAAATCTGAGGTAGCAACAAGTGAGAAGTGTGGGAGTTTTGGGGTTGCAGAGGAGAACAGGTATTTATGAGGAATCCTTAGCTTGGTTGACCCCCACGAGTCAGATTATTAATGTCCCTCAAGGCATCCCCACGGGTTGCCTAGGGCTCGTCATGCGAGGCCTCGCGTGACAGGAAGTCTTTGTCCCGCGAGGACAAGACAGAAGTGAAGGGAGATGCTTGTGTCAAGTTGTTGATGCCTACGTTGGTCTATTTTTTTTATAGTTGATACAATGGGGTATCTACAGGTTACAAGTATGCTTATGTGCTTGATTTGAGAGTTACATGTTATGGTTATGGTGCATGCTTGATGCATGGTTAGTATATTGTTGAGATATTGGCACATGGTTTATACTTGAGGTACATGGTCTATGGATGATTGGCATGTTGTTTGAGGTATATGGTTGATGATATGGTGCATGGTTAGAGGCATATGTTGGTGATCTTGGTACATGCTTTGGTACTTTGTTGAGGAACTTTATTGTTGATATCTTATGGTACATGGTGTATGGGATGATTGAGACATATCATAAGTGATATGGTATATGGTTGTGGCACATCTCATGGTACATGATTTATGTTATATGTTGGTACATGGTTGACGGTTTGGTACAGGTGTTGGTGCATGGTTCATGCACAGTTTGGTACAAGTATTGATGTGCATAGTTGATGCATAGTTTGGTACAAGTGTTGGTGTATGGTTGATGCACATTTTGGTACATGTATTGGTACATGGTCGATGCACGGTTTGGTACAGGTATTAATGTGCATGGTTGATGCACGGTTTGGTACAAGTGTTGGTGCATGGTTGATGCAAGGTTTGGTACAGGTGTTGATACATGGTTGATGCATTGTTTGGTACAAGTTGATGCATGGTTGGTGATATCTATGTGAGTGGATCTGGTTGATGATGGTATATCAGTGATGGTGACAGTGATAGTGATAGTGACAATGACAATGATAGTGATAGTGACAGTGACAATGATAGGGTTAGTGGCAGGTTGGTTGATATGAAAATGRCAGTGATAGGTTGGTTGATGTGACAGTGGTAGTCACAAGTTGATGTGACAGGTTGACAGTGATAGATTGACAGTGGAAATAATTTTGGTAGTGAAAGTTTGATCTATAGTTATATTACAGGGCAACAGGATGGGGCAAGGAAAGGGGGTCGTAACCTCCTTTCGGTTGGTGCCAGAGAACTCAAGGAGTTGGTGCTTCCTTGAGGTTGGAGCCTGTAAATTAGGGGGTCATAGCCTCCTTCTGGTTGGAGCTAGAGAACTCAGGGAGTTGGAGCTTCCTTCAAGTTGGAGCCTGTAAACTAGGGGGTTGGAGCCTCCATCCAGTTGTAGCTGGTAAATCGGGGAGTTGTAGCTTCCTTCAGGTTGGAGCCTATAAATAGGAGGTTGGAGAATCCTTCCATTTGTAGCTGGAGAATTGGGAATTTGGTGCTTCCAATGAATGTGTTCTTGACAATATATAAGAAGGCATTATGTGGTTTTAAGAAATCATTTTGTGGTTTTCTCCCATTTGGGTTTCCACGTAAATTCTGGTGTACTGTGTATTTGATGTGATGATGTTGATGTGTTTTTGCTTATGATTATATGTTCATGATATATTTAATGCAATAATAGATGATACATTGATGATATGCTAATAAAGTTGAAGTTTATATATTGTGGTTAAAAGTGGTAAAAGTGCTCATACTGATTCNCCCTCTCAGTATTCCAACAAACCTTGCTACTCTGACATGCTTACACTTGGGTTTGTGTTGGAATCTATGGTTGGTTTTATGGCCTTAATAATACAATTAGTTTATTACTATAATTGGTAAGAAGGGAAAATTCAGGCTTATGAGTATAGATATTGTGGGAATCCTTTAGAAATTGCAAAAGTTGGGGATGCTCAAATCATCTTTCATTTCCATGTTGGGTCTTAAATTGCATGCATCAAAGTTCTCAATTATGCCCTAAGAAAATTGGCATATATTCTGCTATTGGATTTTGATAATCATGGTTAAAGTGGACGTGAACATGGAGGTTGGAGTGCCATAATAAATGTAATAGATCTACTAGCCAATGCTCTAGAAATAAAAATTATTGTAAGCATGAAAGAATTATATGAGGATGTGTGGACAATCGAAAATTGGGTAAGTAATATTGGTGAGAAGTTAATTTTTTTACCTCTAAATATGTGGCTCTTAAAAACATAAGGTCAAGCAATGGTGGGGTTTTGTAATTTCGATTTGAAGTTTTCATCTTGCTTCTTATTATTTTTGGAAATTTGACTAAGATAGCTCAGTGTCATTAAAAACGTTTGCACCATTATGTCCTATTGCAAATGATTTAGTCCCACAAATTTCCATTTTTCTTCATCATCAAGTCACCTCATCGAATCCCAACAAGTTAATGGTATATACTATATATGTATGTAATTGTGTTAAATATTTCTCTAACTATCGTTGTCTTTTCACGCAGTTTGATGCTTCTAGATGGATGGTCTGGGGCGATGGTTGTGTCTTTATATATGTGCAAAGTTTGGTAATTTACCTTTCCATGCTAACCGCCATCACGACACCACCTTTGAGTATTTTCAATGTAGTCAAAGGTCCAAGGAACGAAACTCGTTACTCTCCTTCACTGCAGGCAAGTAAGCAAACCATCTCCATTCTTTTTTAATAGTTGTGGCGTGTTCATTGTGTATGACATTATAATTGTTGTCCAAGTGTCGATGTCATGAGAAAAGTTGAAGAAGATTGTGTTTGCAAGTGCAGAGCCATTAGGAAAACACAGTTTATTCTTCATTCTTCATTTTCTTTTAAATGCCATGACTTAGAAAAATGCAACACTAACATTGCACATTATGAACTTGACTATATTTACATTTCATTTTTAAATTGTGACATGTGACGGATCATCCTACAATTTTCATTTTACAAAAAATTGTGACTTCATTTATCATGGACTCTTGAAGGGAAACAACCCGCATGAAGTACTTGAAAATTTTGATAGAGATAGAGCTTACCAGTGGTTGTTTGAAACAGATAATGAAATTGTACAATCAAACAGAGTTCCTCTTAATCTTCCTCGTCTCAACACCAAGGACTCAAATTATTTTGCATATTTTTATGTAGCTACTTTAGTCTAAGTTTTTGAAGTCTTCTGTACAGGGAAATTATTATAGTGATAGCATTCAAGCAGCCAAGCGGTGGGGTAAGGTGGTGAGACAGTGTCAAATAGAAGTAAAAACATGACATTTATTACTTGACATTCATGTTTATTACCTAATGTTTGACATTGCAAATATGTCATAGAATGCATTTGAAGTTATGGAGCTAGCATTGAAATTTGCTTCAAGGCGGTGCACTGACAAAGCAAAAGTGTTAATTCATGGACACTGAGAAAGAAAAAAGGATTGAGAATAGGATATAGATCAGATCAAAAATATTAATGTATGCCACCACCTTAGAAATAACACTTCAAAGTTGAAAGCCAACAACATGGCAGAAAAATAATGTTTTTGTATTTATTTTAATCTCAATAAAATTATTATTGAGATTTCTCTAAGTTCGAGAATGGAAATCAGAATTTTTTTTAAGTTAAACATGAAACTAATAGTCAGTCAATGATGAACTCATTGCTATAGTCATGACCTTCGTCAAGGACTAATAACATAATTGTATAGAATATAAGGTGCAAAGTGTGGTGGAAGCACACAAGGCCCATGGAAAACCTTATTCACCAACATCTTGTTCACATGGCTTTATTTTATAATTTGTATGAATTGGAAAGATTTAATAGTAATAATCTACCTTTTTGCCTAATTTGTGGTATGGAAGGTAATGGGGTAGTTCATATGTGAAAAAATGAATTTGGAACAAATGGTGGAGATCTTTGATCTAGATCTCTAGTTTGAGTGGGAAGTTAAAGTAAATTACCATGTAGGTAATGCATTGTGTCATCTTCTTTGTGGAATGTATGGAATTTAAAGTTTATGTAAAAAATATCTATTAAAGAAAGATGGTTGACTTAGTTTAGTTATGATCGTTATTTATGTAATTTGTTTTTTTCTAACAAGATTATTTATCCAAAAAATATTTGCGAGAAGATTTGTTGTGATAAAGTGGTAGATAATGTTATATTAATATCACTTGCAATTAATATGTCCAAAGGCATTGTGAGAAATTTCTTAATCAAGTTCCTTCCCACTGTTACTTTCATAGATTTCATAGATTAACCCAAGTCAACCCCTTCAATTTTACTAAATTGGGTAATTCAAACTTCAAATTGCAAGCTCAAAGGAAAAGGTCAAGCAACAATCAATATAATTTTTATAATATTTATAAATACATCTAATTTTTCGAATTTTCAATATAAACAATTTTATTAGTTTTGATAATTATATTGAATTCTTTATATATTCTAAGTAATATGTCCATTTATATTAAATTCATTTAATCATGTAAAAAAAAATGTTCTAATTTGAATTAATTAAATTAATCTCATTAAACCACTTAAAAATCAACATTTTTAATTAAACACAATTAAACCACTAATGCATTACCTACTTGCCTACTTTATAGTTTATTCGTTACATACCTACTTGCATAATCACTTCTCTTTCAATTGGTTATATATTTAACCTTTGCATGTCCATTTGTATCAATACTCTTCCTTCAATTGGTTATATCTTTAACCTTTGCATATATCTTTAACTTTTGCATGTCCATTTGCATCAATACTCTTCCTTCAATTAATTATATTATTATTTTTTAAATGCCCCATTGCATCGACACTCTTCCATGGTTGCATGCAAAATATTGTACTTTATAGTAATGAGCATATATAAATAGAAAACCGTATACTATGAATATATGAAAAAGTTAAAAGTTGTGACTTCATGGAGTTAATTTTTTTTATCTCCAACTCAACACCCTCTGTTGCCATTCCAACTATTATGTTTTTTCCTATTTTTGTCTTTATTTTTTAATATACACAATCATAAAATGAAGCTTCTAATAGATTTGGTAAAAGTGCATATCTACACCTTTTCTTAAAAATTGCTATCACCATTCTCCATGGTTATTAAAAAATAAAATATGCATTTTGTACAACATTGTTTGTATTTGTATTCTCATTTCTACAATTTTCTTTTAATTATTTCATTCGTTACCATAACACATTGAATTTCATTCGTGTCCACTAAATGTCTCCAAATCATGGTGTAAGTTGCAGTGAATCCATATTCTTATTGAGAATGGTTAGGCAATCGAAAATCACTTTATGACCTATCACACTCTTCACACTCTTTACTTTATGTATGTGTTTTGTGTTTGTTTGGAAAAGTGGAAACAGAAAAATATTTCATTTTATAATGTGAGGCCCTCAAAGACAACAGGAAAAATTATGCAAGTATTCTGGCAGCTAATTCTTGGGATAATCTATTCAGCAAAGAGTTTGTTGAGAAGATGGGAGTGATTATTGTAAAACTTCACAGGAAAAGGGCTGAATACAAAAGCCAGACGGAAAAACAATATGTCCCATAGGCTATTTTTAGCCTCGTACGTTAAAAATACTTTCTTTCTTTCTTTCTTTCAATCATGCATGTTTTGCCTTCTAATGCTTTAGTTTGTAAATTCCAGGCACATTGCCCATGTGACCTCTAGATTTCGAGTTAACGTGTCAAAATTATTTGTAAATGAATTACCATTATTGTTATTTATTTATATTTATTTATTGCAGTTAAAAATATATGCTAGCCAATGAAAAGTGGCGTCTTTAATGGTTTTGTTGTTTCCTCAAAAAAAACACATTGTGTCACAATATATTTTAGACTTATATTGTTTAAGTGGTTATCGTCTTAGACATATTAAATAGCATACAATTGTCATTTTGTCTTTATTTCTGTAATGTGTTGTGATGAAGGGTTTTGAGAATTATTCTATGAGACATAATGGATGTTAGGGAGATGTATAAGGTTAAAATCTCTTTATATATTAAAATGACTTTATATGTATTAATTCAGTGTTAGGGTTTATAACGTTTTACATATTAGTTAATAATTAAATATATTAATGAAAAAACAATTGAATTAAAGGTTTCCGGCTATTGATAAAAATAGTCTTAACATTAGATAGTGTTATATACATTATTAAGGAGATTAAAGATTAATAACAATAAAATTACTTCAATAACTCAATTCATGAGAGTTAGAAAATATGGAGCATACTTAGTGAGATAGATTGAAATGATCAAGAGGGGTTTTGTGATGGTAGAAGATCTGGTGAATTATTCCAAAGACCCAATGAGGGGGTCCAAATCCATGATTCTTTGGGTGTTCAAAGGATCCCTAGTTTCTTTAGGTTAGGGGGTCATTTTTCTTGTTCCATGTCTCATTTCTCCGGGGTAAAAGAAACTTTACTCACATGAGGAAAAGGGGATAAAAATGTGATTCTTTGTGGGGGTCAAATCCTATAAAACATATTCTTTACTCTCAGTCAAATCCATATTTACCTTTGGCTTCTAGATTGGTGGTTGTAATGGAGGTTATAACTCTAGGATAAAAAAAATCATGTAGTCATTACTCATATGAGCTTGGAGCCAACTTGTGGTGTGGTGTTTTTTATGGTAAGGTGGATGTAGTTCATATTTATTCCTTTTTTGGACCTTCCATTTTGTGTAATCATCGTCCTTTTACATCTATTCCTTGATTTGAAGATGCGAGTGTTGGTATTTAAGGATTTGGATATGGTTTTGTGGGTGGATCTCCAATTGAGATAGAGCAAAGTGATTCTAGCCCCAAATCTTTCAGAGAGTTTCTGACAGTGATAGCAGGTAGAGGTATGCTTTCATATCTGAGGGGAGGTAGGGTTGGTGCCTTTGATGGTGGAAGGTGTGTTTGTGCAAAGAGGGAAAGGAAGTGGAGTGTGAAGTAGTGGAGTATGTTGATAAATTTAGTGTTGGGAGAGGAGGTTAAAATGAATGAGGTGTTAGAGTTGGTGGATTTGGCCCTAGTGAGTTGTTTACTTCGTCTTCACTTGAGTGATAAGGTGTTGAGGGATTGGATCTCTTCTCATAGGGAGTCTATGTTAGGGTATATGCATGTTTTTATGTGCTTTCTAGATGTTGTCTAGCATCTATTTTTAGATCTACTGTCGATGTGGAGAAAGTTATGTTAGGATACTGGAAATCCAATTCATCTCCCTTATCCCTAAAGCCCTAGACCACTTTATTCAATGTTAGGAAGGAGAGGATGGATTTAGTTCTAGTGTGGGTCAAAATGATCGGGCTTCTAAATTATTCCTAGTCAATTGAGGTTTTTTAGGAGGTGCATAATTCTCTTAGGAATTTTATTGAAGTCAATATGTGTTTCAAGGAGTCTAGAGTGATGGTGGTAGTGAGAATTTTGGTTAGATTGGATTTAAGGGAAGGTCTGGCTAAGAGACTAACTTCGTAGAATGGGTCTCAGTATTTTGTGAAACTTTTGAACTATTATGAAGTTTTGTTTAGATGTAATTGATGCCACAAGTATGGGAACTTACCTACAGACTGTAGTTTGCCTCTCATAAGGAGGGTCTAAGTGAGAAAGGATCTAGGAGGAAGGATAGTTGAAGTTGGGCCAATTATAAAATACATGTTCCTAGATTTCATGGTTGGTGGTTAGTCCAAGGGTGATATTTTAGAGACAAGTGATTTTTAGGCTTGAAAGCTTGATCAAAGTTTGAAGGTGCTCCAAAGAAAGATAAGGATTTGGGTGTTTCCTCTCCTATGGTGGTAGTGCAATATTTTCCATCCTTTGGATTAGGTGGTTGTATCCTTCATACTACACAAACTCCTTCCAAACCTAGAAGTAAGTTATTACATCATTTGGCTCCTCTAAATCAAGCCTCCTCTTTGGATAAGGGTTTGATTTCTGGGACTTGAGAAAATCTAGGTGTTGGTTCTTCTTGTGTTTAGAAGAGGGGTGTTTCTCTTAATGGTCTATATAGTTTGGATTTTTATATCCTGGCTCCTCTAGATGTTAACCCATCTACAATTCATAGGGTTTTGGATGAGGGTTATCTCATGGATGGTGTTGAATATACTATTTCTAACAGAGGGTCCTTAGAAGAATATTTTGGGACCAATCAGGATGAACCTCTAAGATATGGTTTGAGATCTAAAAAAGAGGTCTCTGCGGGTTTTTCTTTGGGGGGTGTAGGTGGCCTAGGTTTGAATGACAGAATGGGTCCAAAAATTTTAGGTAGAGGAAGAAAATCCTTTATGGTTTTGGCTTAGAAAAAGGATTCCTTTGAAGTTATGAATGGTAAGAAATTATCTATAGATGGGGTTCTTAGAGCATTGAACACCCCTAGGGGAGTTGCCTCATGATTTGTATGTATTTAATTGTCCCTAAAAAAGACAAATTCTAAGAAGGATGGTGGGAATTCATAAACTAAACATGATTTGATTATAGGACATTATGAGTGAAGGAGGGAAGATTATAGGAGACCTTGAAAATTTTCTTTTGGGGTGGGAATTCATGTTTGTAGACTCAATAGGTAGATCTAGGGGTCTTATTTTGATTCCTCGTCCTCAGAAAGTTGGCCCTTCAAATGTTTCGAGCCCATCCTCATCTACACATGACTAGGCCACACGAATTCAGATACCAACGGTGAATAGCAAGCATGAGGAAACTATTTGGAACGCCAATAAAGAGAGGGTTAGAGACAGAGAGGTTAGGAGGGAGAGATATAGAGAGGGGGGGAGTGGGTGTGCGAGATGGAGTGGATATCAAGTGAGGTTGGGGTAAGAAATTATCTATAGATGGGGTTCTTAGAGCATTGAACACCCCTAGGGGAGTTGCCTCATGATTTGTATGTATTTAATTGTCCCTAAAAAAGACAAATTCTAAGAAGGATGGTGGGAATTCATAAACTAAACATGATTTGATTATAGGACATTATGAGTGAAGGAGGGAAGATTATAGGAGACCTTGAAAATTTTCTTTTGGGGTGGGAATTCATGTTTGTAGACTCAATAGGTAGATCTAGGGGTCTTATTTTGATTCCTCGTCCTCAGAAAGTTGGCCCTTCAAATGTTTCGAGCCCATCCTCATCTACACATGACTAGGCCACACGACCCAGAGATACCAACTGAATAGCAAGCATGATGGTTCATCTGGAACCCAACAAAGAGAGGGTTAGAGAGAGAGGCTAGGGAGGGAGAGATATAGAGAGGGGGGGAGGCAAGTGCTAGATGGAGTGGATATCAAGTGAGGTTGGGTGTGTGTGTGTGTGTGTGAGAGAGAGAGAGAGAGGGGGGAGAGTGAGGGGAGAAAGACACAAGGAGATAGGGAGATAGGCAATTATGGGGGAGAGAGAGAGAGAGAGAGAGAGATTCAAAAAAGGATTCTTCATTCTCTAGAATGTGCACATGTTCATGGAATACGTGCACATTTTGGGAGCATGTGCACGTTGAGAAAGTGTGTTCTTAGAGTGCATGTGCATTTTTTTAATTTCATTTTTTTTTTCGGGCGAGAGTGACAAATCTAGCATATGTGTTTTATGATTTTGTTTCCTTGATTTAGGTTCAATATGAAAAACCTAGTGGTTTGGTCTAAAAATACATTAAAATCTCCATTTTTATGAATACCTCTTAATATATCTAGATTTGACATTATTTTTATATAGGATACACAAATGCATTGTCGATGAAACTACAGACACATATAGAGTCAACTATGCAGATTCCAAATAAATAATTTTAAAAAAAGATTATTGTTTACTATTTTTAATATATTTTTGTCTTGACATATATTAGAATCCTAAAATACATATCTCTTTTATTTCTACTATAACCTTTTATTAGCTTAACAATTTTTTGAAATAAGTTATATGTTGCACTAGAAGAGACTGAGATATACAAAAATAAAATAAAATTGTCTGATAATGTTAAGACCCTCTTAGATTTCACTTACGCAAGGTGTTGTAATTTCAAGGATATAATGACTTTCATATTTTTTTTTAAATATAAAAATTATATTATAAATTTTGAAAAAATTCCTCGCACTAGAACAATGAGTTCTCTACAAGTGTACAACTTTTTTTACGAAAATTACATCATTAAGGTACTCAAAACTTGCACTAATGGAAACATATACATTATATTTTGCTTGGAAAATAACATACCACTCTTAGAAAAACTCAAATTCCACATAGTTATTCACAAATTCTATAAATAAAAATATATATATATGGAACTCTAATTCAATTTCCTACATTTCATTATTTACACCATATTCAAATTCATTGTAAAAGTACCTTGAATAATCCCTCAAAGTTAATAGATTGTTGTTTTTCCATGTTTTCATTGCCACTAACGCGTCATGAGAGACCATCATTATATTTCACCCACTTGAATGCCTATTGTTACTCTACACTTCAAGTTTCCTAAGTAACAGACAATCCATGTTCCTAAGAAATGGCTACGTCTAGGCAAGCTCAATTGGCCACTATATTAATCGATGATGAGTTGTTGACCTTCATTTGAGCACCCTTAGAAGCTTCAACTTGCATAAGTATTGACAAATATAAACACAAACTTCTAGCAGTGGCTACTGGTAACTCCATTGCCTTCTCTACAAAATCAAAGATTATTCTATTTATCTATCTATCTATATATAACTAGTTTCATGGTCTAACCTACGTTTATGGTTGATTACTAATAATTAACAATAATGATGATATCCTTTGAATAACATCTTTGAGCATAGTGGAGGTAATATTGAAAACAACCCCCTTTTTTTTCTTGTTGGTCGTGGGTCAGAGGAATAACACTTTGTTTGCTAGAAGGTGAGGTCTGCAGAATGAAGGGAAATAAGGTTTGGTCTTTCACACTCAAGGTTGGGACATGTTTGACCCCTCAAAATTATAATTCATACTATTACACTAAGGTTTCTAGTTGTGAACCTTTGATGATTGAAAGAGGGACCTCCTATGGTAGGAATCATTAGACCTCACCACCAATTCATGCCAATGCTCCAATTATCTTATATTCAATGGAATTAGGCTATGACCACAATTATCAGGAACTATTCATACCTTGTCTCATTATGGGGTGATAAGAAATGAGATCAAAGATTATGACATTGAAATGATCATGATAACTTTCATCCAAATGATAAGTTGAGGTAAGGTTGGGTGCTCTCTCTCTCTCTCTCTCTCTCTCTCTCTCTCTCTCTCTCTCTCTCTCGGGTTAGGCCTATTTCCAATGTGCCTAATAGTATAATCTTATGGCAACCTTAAGGCTTGCAGAGCCAATGTGTTTCTCACTAATATTAGGCCTAGCATACAAAGCCAATGTGTTTCTCACTAATTTTAGGCCTATTACTTATGTACAACTACATGAAAAACTTGAAGATAATGCAGAAGTCACTATTCAACATATAGATTAAGAAGATCACTACCTTGAGCTAGCATTGAATCGATATACCATGAGACTTATAATTAACCTTTGAAATGAAGACTTTATCTCACTACTACATATGTACAGAAAAATCGACATCGTACTCCGACAGTATGGATAAAATCAGTCGTGTTGTCGTATTTTATTTGTTTTTTTTTGTATTTTTTCAAAAATTCTCAACGTTCATCGACTATTCAACGACATGGTCTTTATCGTCGGTTATCCAATGTTTATAGGTAGATAATTGTCATATATTTGATGGTGTAAAGGGTCAATGATTCTTCTTACCAACTATTGACAAAGTCAATATTTTTTTATGTTAAGCAACATCTCTTTGGTCAATAGTCGTTGGAAATCCAACGAAAAAGTGATATATAATTTAAAAAGTTTCAAATATTAAAGACGTCCGACGTTGTTCCTGTACTAGCGACGGTTTGCATAGGTTATAAGAGATACTTTTAGGTCAGAATACAAAATATATATATATATTTTGTTAATAGTATTAGAAATAGTTAAACTACAAAGGTTATTTTTTTAAGATAATGACCATCATTGAAAGTTTGGTAAGGAAAAATGTCACATAAAATTCCTCGAGGAGGACAAGGCCGAGACTTGAGATCTGCATTGGTTGAGGATTTGGGTGATCGAAAATGTTATTTCCCTTGTAAAAAATGTAGGGGTTGTAATAGAAGGAGACTTTTAATAAAAACAACTAAAAAACATTGTAGTGAGTATGGACACCTTGAAGGCAGGCATGAATATGGTCCCTTGGTAAGTTATTCATTAGATGTCTTTATATTGCAGATTTTTGTAAACGTTTATATGTTAAATGTAGAAGAAAAATAATGTAGTATTTTTTCTTTATGGATATATTCTACGTAAACATGAACAAATAGAGACAAAGTTAAGAAGAGAAGAAGTGCACATACGATGTATATTTTAATTAGGGTTTAGGGTGTGGTTTAGTGGTTAATGGGTTTAAGGTTTAGGGGTGAAGGGTGTAAGAATTATGCTTCTCCAATTCATGGACATGGTATGATGAGGAACTATAAATGTCTTAAGGCATAAAATACGCTTTTAGGACTCCCAAACCATGCACAGGGCCTAAACCACCACATAGACCCTATAAATGAAATATTTGGCCGATGTGTACTCGTGATAATGGCACCATTACAAGGTTGTAATTAGTGGAAATTATTCTTTAATTTGACCCCGAGCATAGTTACCTATGAATAGGGCCAATGTTGAATTTTTTTCAATTTGTGCTTGTATGCACTGAAATTTGACATGGTATGGGAGGGTTTCGAGACTCAAATACGACTCACACAAATAATTTTAAAATCAAACAACAAAATTAATGAGAACAACAATGTTTCAAGTGTGAACAACCATTACATATTTTATATCAGTTAAACAAGGAGACCTAATACTTTTCTTCACTAAAATGTGTGTGCAATTTTTATTTTATTAAAAATTTGTATGCAAAAGGAATGAACAAGAATTCCTTTGCTATAAAATAAAAAGAATTTTTTCCCACTTGTGTACTTCATTCTTCATATCATGCATTTTTTTCCCTCATTGTTAAGTCGAAAATGCAACCACTTTTTTGGATATTACAGTTCTACAAGCTCATGGATTTCAAATTATCTAAATAAATTGGCATTGAGCTATGAAATTGTTGGTGGGTAGTAAGCTTTGCAAGGTAGGTGGTATAAATCCCATTTACTATTCTTTGCAATTAATGTTTATTGTTGAATTTTGGTTTATATTCATTTACATTTTTTTTTAAATATCTCATTGCAGTTGTTAGAAATGGTTTCCAAAATCCCAAACCTATAAATTCATAATGTAAACCCCCAAGGCAATGCCCCGCCATCAATGGAATATAATGCAAAAAGCCAGCTAATAAAGTGATATCCAACCTAATAATGTTCAGATATATATACCCAATTGGATGCTTACTTCCCCAAATTTTAGATGGAATCATTGATATAATTACTTAAGCAAATGAGGCATTATCAATATTACCTCTTATAGAGAGAATATTTATCCTAAATGTATAAATGGTTTGGATAATATTGGAAGAAAATAACTAAAGACTAGAAAATTAGAGGACATATTTTCCCTTTTCATAGGCCCTCATATAGGTTAAATGCCAAACACTAAGAGACCTCATATATCTATCAAATGGTGCACTTATCAACCATTTATTGATAATTTGATGCATAAGTAATACATGGTTTTTAATGTGCGACCTCATAACAATAGGGAAATCCCACTATGCTTCTTCAGGAAAATGTATGCAGAGTGTGTTTTGGGGAAACTTGTTAACTATTTTCATCACTTAGAATTCCATGATGCTTGTTTGGATATTCCACACAATTGACCCAATGTGAGGCACCAAGATGATAAAAACTACCTAATCCCTTGACCTTGTTGGAATTCCCACTTCCAGAGGAGTTGCTTTTACAAACACAAGAAGAATTGCTCCAGTTGACACAAATGATGGTATGTCATGACACATTTGTCAAGGTATTGAATGTATGGTGTCATCATATACTAGTGGGGTAGGACCATCAACTCCATGTTGGGCATAACACCATCTAGTAGTGAGGGAATACTATCATATACCAGTGGTTGTAGTTGTTATTCACATCCATGAATGTGTTGTGGCTATAATTTCCATGGTCTTTTAGGAGATATTTCCCATGGTCGATTTGTAAGTGAGGTATGAATAATGATATATTTTAATTTTATTGAATTTATAATTAGTTAAGTAATTTATTTCACATTGTTTTCCCCTTATGGTGTGTGTGTGTGTGTGTGTGTGGATGTTCTGACTTTCCCTCCTACGTCTATGGGATACTTTCCCTATGGTAGACACATCCAACAATGTACCTACTTTAGTCGCATCCATAGTTGTTGCTAAAATTTACAAGATGCACATGTGTATGTTATATTTCATATCGGATCATTATTAAATCACGTATCTATAAATTGGTTCAACATGACATGGTGATTGTAGCCATTGGCTAGAGAACGTGACCTATCCAACACCACTTGCACATGGTGGTGTTTTAATTCACCTTCACTTGCCACTAGTACACCCAATATAGTCACATCCACTATTGTTTCCTCCAAGTACAATGTTGGACCAATGGCTATGTCTTATAGTAAGGATGCAGCCAATATCCAAGCTTGCAATCTATTTTTGGGATGAGGTGAATAGTAGATGAACCCCTTAATGAAATGTAAATGTTGAATTCCATAAATTAAATGAAATATCAATGTTCATATTATTTAGGACTATAGAATACCGAAGAGTCTCATAACATTGTTGTAATCTTGCAAAATTGTGTAACATGTATTGCAATGTCCATAATATAAGAAGACAAAAAACACGGTCCTTTATTAATTATTGGTTTTCCCTTACTGATTTTCTAGGGAAAAAAATTGTGTCCAATAATGTGTATGTCTTTTCTATATTTGTATTTCTATTTAGTATCATTGTAGTTAAAGAATCTAATTGATGTTTTTATTTTCATGCTTAAAGCACTAAAATATACAAAAATATAGTTTCACAATTAATCATTGTTTTATGGCCATTATATTTTGTAGTATTATATGTTCAAGGCATGAATAATACCAAGGTCTTTACAAGGATGGCCAAGCCATGAATAATACTAGGGGATTTATAGGTTAATGGGGTTTTAGGGAGAAGGGGTTAGAGGTTTAGGGTTAGGAATTAAGGGGTTAGGTCAGGTTAGGGGTTTTTAAATAGAAATCACTAATGGAAAGTGGAGATGCCACTCTGGTTGAATCTCTTTGTATTTGTTGTATTTTTTTTCTTATATTATATTTGTAAATGTTTGTATTGTTTTAATAATTGGTATATACACTAATATTACTTGTTTTTTTGTAATTATAAAGGAATGACGCCCTAGGGCACTACCCATGGAGGAAGACGTGTTTGTACAAGTGCATGTTCAGGAACATGGAGCGAATATTGAAGATCAAGTTAATGATCATATGGAAGAATATTGTAACACCCTGTTTCCCCCAGTCTGTAATTATAACTATATTGGTCGAGAAACTATGGAAAACTCAAAGGTGTGAATGTTTGTTTTGATGGAACTTTGAATAAAAGGTCGATGAATGTAAATTATGTTATTTTAATAGAAAATGAATATGTATTGCATGATTGTTGTGAAGGTGATGTGTTAAGAGAGAGACCATGATTGCTAATGAAAAGGTGGTGGAGGGAACCTAGAATGGTTGCGCTAACCTCCACCGAACTAGTACCATACTGGATTTAAACTTGCTCAAGATCAGAACAACCCTCTGACCATAAATGAATTCCCATCAGGTTGGTAGGTGGGAAGGCCTCCTCAAGAGTTAATGACGGGATGGGGGCAAATTTCCCACCTATAAGGCTTCCATACCTAACCACAGACGGGGGAATTTGAGCCCCACGCAATCTTGCTAAGGAAGGAAAGAAAGGAAGTGTGGTGTGGGCAGAGAGGGCCTGCGAAGAGGGAAGAGATGGGAGCAGAGCTCTCGGGTCCAAGGAAGGATTGAAAGTGAACAATCGAGTTCTGATCACAGGGAATAGGGAGATAGAGACAGGTGAAGGAGAGTAACCTTTGTCCTTACCTATTCCTATATGGGAAAAAGGAGAGTAACCTTTGTCCCTAACTTTCGTTGAGATGGAAGTAAGAGATTGAATCTCAGAGCATCATGGCCTAAGCTCGGGGGTGGCCAGTGATAAATCCATTGGGAGTGACTGAGCCTATGGTTGGGTGAAAACAAGCACCCCTCTTAGCAGCCACATCACGCCTTATGGTTCTGATAAGTGTTTTTATGCCTTGAGCTTTAAATTGGAAATAATGGATGCATGCTTGTTTTTATAGGCCTATAAATGGTTTCTACATTGAATGATTAAATTAAGAGTATCTATTCGTTCCTTGAGAAATTTTACATCTGTTTGATTTTCCTAGGTTCTAGTTTAATTCCTCAAAATCACTTTCCTCGTGGAATTTCATCATTGTCCTAGAGTTGAGTGAGTACCTCCCTGATTACGGAGGTCGAATCCTGCAATCATTGCGAGGATGGAGTCTATTAATCTCAGGAGAGGTAATGTAGATATAAATAGACTCTCTGCAAGGCAAGCAGAGACTAAGAACCACCTAAGTTCTAGACTAGATGAAGGAGTCAAGAGTTGTGCAGAAGACCCTTCTAGGTGGTAAGTCCAGGAGAAAGAGTGCAACGCTCTTAATCCTTCATAACTAACGAAGCTCATGAAGGATAGTGAGATTTAGGTATCAAAGGGGAATACCCCTTTCGTTTGGAAGATGAACGGATGAGATCCGTTCGGGAGGATCCAAGGTCTGTCACAACCACCAGTTTTGAAGAAGGAGAGAAGGCGTTAACACCTCGACTACTTCAATATTCGCAAGTTCGCACATCGGGAGAATCGCACATTAGCGTGAATAAAATTCTGAAACTAGAAGTTGGGATGTGATCTGGACTGTTAGATCGAGGAAGGTCATAGACCATCGATTCGATGCGAACATATTAACGCAAGGAGTACATGGAAATTCAAAATTCCCTAAGGACCCAGCTGTAGAGGAGAAGATATGGACCCTCGAAATCCACGTCCAGACAACGAGAAGTGAGAACAGGAGGAAAATGAATCTGAGCCATCAGATCTGAAGTGCGTGGACCAACAGTCATTGGATCTGGAGGAAGGTGCATTAGACAAGTTTTGAAATCATCGGGACTGCCCATTGGAAAGGACATGTGGCGAGAACTCAGCATTTCACTGACTCACAGAGCAAGAAGGTCAAAGAACATAATTGTTCAAACTCACGATGTGAGAAATTGCAATTTGATCGTGGTCATCCATCAAGGAAGATACGTGGCAAGAGATCATCATTTCGTTGACTCGCAGGGTGGAAAAGTCAAGGAGGGAAGTCGTGAGAACTTGCGATAGGTGAAACTCCGACGTGCTTTAGAGTTAGGCCCCGGGTCATAGTGAATGGTCACATGGACGGAGGCCAAAGGGGAAGCTAAGGAATGTTATCCATTTTCAGATCTCGGGAGTTGGAGGAGTTGGGGCACCTTGCATCGAAAGTCCCGAAGTCGCGAAATGCGACGCGTCGTTTGGGTTAAGCTTGTGGTCATGGGAATGGTCACGTGAATGGAGGGAGATAACGATCGTTAATCCATTTTCAAATATCAGGAGTTGGAGAGTCAGGGGTGGCTCATACGTCAAAGCCTCAACACGTGAATTTGTGAAACAATTTTTGAGTAGGTGTGCGGTCACAACCCGTGGTTGTGTGGAGGTGAAGCTCGTGCTTGGTGCTTAGTCACATAGGCGGAGTTTCATAGAAAGGACCTATGAATTTGATTAAATAGAGGTTCCAACAGGGAATCGAAGAGCTACTCTAGCTCAACAGAGTTAAGAATGATACTTGACCAGGAGGTCAGACTGATTCCCTGACTTTTCAAAATTAGGAACCATGAATGGAGTTTTTGTCCTTTAAGAAAATTGAAAAATTTTATGCCCCGTTGTGGGTGTGTTACAAATTGGTATCAGATCATGGTTACAACACTTGGCCTACTTGGGTTCATGGACAAGTCGTTTAAAAACTCTATTTGGAGTACTTTCAAAAGAGTGCCACTCTACCTTATCTCTTTCTTAAGAAGTCTGGTTAAAAATGCTATTAAAGAAAAGAATGAAACTTTCTACTATGTGTATGCATTTAAGAAATTGAACCATGTAAATTTCATGAACTAATAGACTGTTAGCTAAGAATAAGTGTTTTTGGAAACACTCAAACAGTCAGTGAATCACGGGAAGACTCCAATACTAAAGGATGGTGACGTGTCATGAAGTGGGGGATGGCTCCCACAATAGAGATGAGGAATCTGATGAAAGGAGGGCGGTGGAAACCCCTCCAGATCTCGTTGAAACTGTAAGGAGCCTCAAGGTTGATTACTGAGTTTCAAGGCTGACAATGAGAGATTGATAAAGGAGAAAGAGAAACAAACAAAAATTAATGCAGTCTTGCTACAGAGATTATCCGACATACAGAGGCTTCCATATGGTGGGAAGACCTTAGGAATGTGAAAGGAGTCCATGAGAAGGACTTGTCATGGAAACAGTTTGAGAAATACTTTAGGAAGCAGTATTTGTCAGAAAAATACATGGATGGGAAAACTAAGGAATTCTACGAACTCCGACTGGGACAGCTCACCATAGAGGAATTTGTCAATAAATTCCTTGAACTACTGAGGTATGTACCCTATATAAAAGATGAAAAAGAAAAAATGCAGTGGTTCATTAGTGGGTTACCTCATACCTACCGAGATAGGATTGAGTTCAAAAAACCAAGGACCTCAGAAGAAGCTATCCAGAAGGCGAGGTATTGTTATGAACAGTTTGGGAGCAAGACAAGACCCCACAAGGACTGCAAGAAGAAGAGTAGTTTTGGATTCCAGAAGAAAAGGTTTAACTCCTCAATATTTAAGAACTATGGTAAATATTCTAGGGGGAGACTTCCTGCTAGAAGTGTATATCAGCAAAATTTCCCCTCTCAAAGTGGAAATACACCTTTTCAGACAGTCCCAACAAAGACTGATAACCTAAAGAAGGAACCCTTAAAATGTTGGGGTTGTGGAGAAAATCATAGATTGAGGGACAGCCCACACAAACAACAAAACAGTAAGGGGGTCTACAATATCCAAGAAGTTATCACTGTCAATGATGTGGCTAGGAGCATACCACGAATATATGCAGCCCTGGACAACAATCAAGCTGACCACCAAGCTTTAGTAGTGGAGCTGGAAGGTATGATTGCCAACCATCCAATTTCTATTTTAATTGACCCAGGTTCTAATTTGAGTTGTGTATCCCCTCAGACTGCCAATAAGTGTAAACTTCAACCAATTAGACATGTTAAACCATGATTGGTACAACTATCCACTGGGACCAAAAGAAAGGTGGCAGAGGCCATACCAACCTACCAATTCATCATGGGTGGATTTCCCACCTGAGCGACCCTTAACATACTTCCCTTGGGATCATATGACCTATTGATTGGTATGGACTGGTTGACTGCTTATAAAACTAAAATGGAATGTTATCATAAAACTTTAGAACATGTAGACGAAGAAGGGAGAAATATGACCCTCCAAGGGATTCATAAGCTTGTCTTAGTGTTATCAGACAAATCGGTAGGTGCGGACACTAACAGATCTCCCTAGATCCACCTGGATCTAGAACAAAACAGGACAGGACACGACTCTTTCCCTAAGTTGTGGTCATTGAATTTACTAATAATAAGGAATGAGTGACATACCTTTATATCACTTCCTTAGGTATCTGTTGTTCCCACTTCACTCTGGTGCTCTTGTGGAGTCAGGTCCAAGAAAACACAAACCAACCAAAGTGAAGATAGCAAAGTATATTCAATGTCAACCTATGCATATGATCAAGGAGTTATGCTATAAAATAAGAGTGATTTTATGGGAAAGGGACATGTCGTTGTATTACATTAATTGAAAGTAGAAGATACAACCTGATCACCTTGATGTTGCAAGCTTCTTTTCAGTGACTCTTGGTTCCAACACACACACTTGCTCTGTACTTGCATGAAGAAGATCCAATACCTCTTGATAGACCAAATAGGGTCTTCAAGCTTTTGTCCAAGCAGGGTTCTTCACACAATTCTTTCACCAGTTCTTCATTCAATCTTGCTTAACCTTTTCCATGAGAAACCTTTCAATATATAGGAGAAGGAGGGATGGTTACATGGATGAGGATGATCTCACCAAATCTAAGAAGTCAGTAGGATTCCAACCATGCAAATGCCAATTCATTTTCTAGAATATCCCCTTCTAGAACCTTTGTGACTTCTTCTCCTTTCCAAGCTTCAAAACAGGTTTGCACCCTATATATGGAGCAGACTGTGAACAGTTCGCACCCTAAGTGTGGGTGGCCTATGAGAATGAGGGATTCTCGCACCCTGTAATATAGGCAGCCTGCGAACTCATCTTAAAAATGTGTTTTTTGGAAGAAGATAGCAGTCATCTTTCTCAGGAAAAAATTCCTTGTGGGAGCCTGAACACATCACTTGTAGAGACATCACCAGAGTGACCAAAATCATGTGTAATAGAATTCCCCCCAAAGTATGAGGCTAGAATATGTGACAGCCTAAATACTTTGTAAATTGCGTGTGTGTGTCAGAAACCAGGAGCGCACCTAATTGGAAACCTGTAAACAATCAAGCATCTGCAGAATATAATACCATTTCTGAGGTAGGCATTCCCATGCTCATATCACAAATGAATGGAATCGTAGGTCATGGCCACCAATCATACACCATGGAACCATGCCGTCAAAACACTACATAGCCACCAGGAATACACTGTGGATCTATGTGAGAAGACTTGAATTAAGACGACATAGCCACATGAAATACAAAGTGGATCTATGCACCGACACAAATCATACATACTCCATAGCAACCTGGATCAAAAAGATGAGACCCAGGGTATTCAATCCCGTCACCTGAAAGTACGAATCTAACCATGAAATTACATGTGTTAAAGTCGAACATGGAAGAAACCACTTGATTACCAGTCATTGATGAAAACCGTTAACAAGCACGAGGGAAATCACCATTGATGTCAATGACTCCCAAGGTACCGAAGTACAATACGAATGAACGCAAATGAATGAGTCGAAGTTGAACACTCAGCGAAATCTCTCGATCAGGCATCAATGATGTGAAACCCCTGCTGAAAGCGAAGAGACCTGCCATTAAGGCATGCAGGTTCTAAGGTACTAAATGATTTATAAGTCTCATTTCTAGATAATGAGTTGGAGTTGATGGAACAAGACTCGTCACAGGAGGGCCTTGATGTATCCCCCATCAATGACACAAAATAAGTAACAAATTTTGAAGATGAGACAAAGTATGAATATGAGTTGAAATGGACACAGGGAAGGCCGACATAGTAAGAATGGACAACTGCAGATGGCTGACTCAATAAAGGGCTCGTGTGAACTTCTCTTGAACATATAAACGACACGACCAAACACTTGGCAGCACTGACTCAAAGATGACCCAATATATGACCTTGTAGCAAGTCGAACGAGAGACAAATGGATTTTCCAACCCGGATTCAAATGACGAATAGGGGGTGTCATGTTCAAGAGCGACGCTTACTGCCATTAATATGAATAAAAAAACACATCCCTTTCCCAAAATTTCCCCCACCATTTCTGGCGAGTACCTCTTTATTTTTACGCAAGCTTGAGGAGGATAACATAT
>SNQJ01S0019564.1:0-12847 GCA_010110895.2 Picea sitchensis
TCGCCTCAATCTGGTGAGCTGACGATCTCGAGCGCTTCTTCCGAAACAAGCCTGCCACTTGGCAAGCAATTTCTGCATACTTGTTGAAATCCAAACCTATAAACCTGTAACTTCTTTCTTATGTAACAATGACCTGTAGCTTCTTTACTGACCTCAGCAACCAGGCACCAGCATTCTGCTCACTTCTGTCTTGTCCTCGCGGGACGAAGACCTTCTGTCACTCGGGTCCTCTTGTGACAACCTCTAGGAAACCCGTGGGGATGCCTCGCAGGAAACTTAGTGTCTGACCTGCGGGTATGACCCTAATTGGGGTTTCCTCATAATTTCATGCTCTTCTCTGCAATCCTAGAATCTCGCACTTCCTTTCCTTCGCTAACTAAGAAAATTGTGATTGCAAACCAATAAACCAAAGCTAAACCCATAGGGAAAAATCAAGAAGGGGAGGATTTTATCAAAGGAAAGGGAGTTTGTTTTTGTGAAGATAACCATACTTACATTATGGTTGTGAAGATAACCATACTTACATTAGCCATATGGTTGTGAAGAAACCCCTCTTCTTCATTAGCCATATGGTTGTGAAGAAACCCCTCTTCTTCTTCCCATATTTGTTTCTGACACTATCTGTTTGTAGAGGTTTGTAGACATTACAAGGCATGGTCCATCCTGTTTGATAGGAAAAGAAAGAAGAAATGCATTTCATTATCCTTTCGTGTTTTCTACACGACAATGGGAATTCCACCCATTTAATGGAAATGTCTCAAACGTTTATCCCATTCAATTTTAAAGAAGGAGAACCCTTGAGAGGTTTTGAAGAAAACCCTTGAGAGGTTTTGAACCTAAAGGACTGTTCTCCAAATAGTTGAAATCCATGAGATACAACAACATTTTCATAAGAATTTCTAAAGGAAAGGAACTGGTGATAGTGACCCAAATTCCCAATGAAGAAGGAAAATCATGTATGTAATGATGATTTGGTCACAGAAGTTAGCACAAACACTCAAATACAAAATAGAACAAGGAAAAGAGGAAAAGACAGGACGAACACACAATCTTATTTTGTTCCCCATTCACATAGGGGTTCCTCCTCTACACAAAATAAAAAAGAAGCAAATGTGTGTAGAGGAGAGAATAATGAAGGACATGCTTAAGGAGATGAGAGAGAAGACCTACCCCGAGTTGATTTAGAGAATCCCAAGCATAAACGACTTACAAAATTCAGGAAGCGTGAGGGATGTAATAGATATGGAAATTGATAATGCCCCAATGCGGGACATGGTAGCACTTAAAATCGATGAAAGTAAACAAGTTCCAGAGGAGTTGGCTGATGAAGAGCCAACAATTTTTGAAGAGTAGTCTCTCACACTATACAATACTAAATAAAATAAAGAAGAGAAAAAATTGCAAATAGAGAAGGTCCATGTTAAAAATAAGAAAGTGACTGAAACATGGAATTTAAAAGTTACCATGTCAGGAGTTGGACCCTCAAGAATCCTTAAATTACATCTCACTACTAGAGACTCTCTCTCCCATTCCATCTCTAAGAAAAAGTTCGAAAACATCAAATTGAAAAGATTAATAATTGAGCTTGAGGACAGATTAAGTTTGGGGCGATTGCTTGCAGATCCCTTGGCCATTGTTGTACTAGATTAAATGCCCCCTAGTACACCTAGAATATCGATAAAGATAAGGAAAGTCACTAAGATACTAAATGGAATCAAATTATATGTTGATGAGAATATTAATAAGTGGATTACTATCATTTCAAAAGCATAGGAATTCACCACAAATATGAGGAAACTATCTCAAAGGATTGCCAGGTTAATAGAATACTTGTAAGAATATATGGAGCATGATGAAGCCTACTATAAAAATTCCTTGAGTACTTTTTTTCCCATGTTACAAGTCTAAGAAACTATAATAGAATTCAACATTAGCTACCTTCAAATCGAAGAATAAAACAACTAAGAGGATGATGGATGTAATGGATACACATGTTAAAATATTCATTTTCCACTTTTACAAGAGTAAATGATAAAATAGGTAATGCATTCTTAAAAAAAATTAGAAATTAACAAGGATCTTGAAGGCCCATAATTTGTAAGATATTCAAGAAAAATAAGGAAAGAAAAATTAAAATCAAAGTTGATCACGGTCAAAGGATCATGGGCTAGTGAGTTTGATGAACTCGTTAAAAAAAATTAGAAATTAACAAGGACCTTGAAGGCCCATAGTTTGTAAGAGACTCAAGCATAATAACGAAAGAAAAAATAAAATCAAAGTTGATCATGATCAAAGGATCATGGGATAGTGAGTTTGATGAACTCGTTGATTTCCTGGAGGATGAAATCAATCACTCGCTGGTTACTTTTTAAAATAATAATGAAGACCACAACATTAATAGAGAAACTACACTTCGAGTTTAAATAAATTGAAGATGAAATATTCACGATAAGGGTTAAACTAGACATCATTGATGCATCAATGAAGGATTATATTAATGAGTGGCTCAAGAAGTTGTTGGCATATATAGTTAACCTAGAATAACTACATAAAAGTGTTTATTTAACGAAATCTCATTGCACAGATAATAAGGATCTCAAGGATCTCTTTTGATGATATGTCCTTATCAAGAGAGAGATACATCCATCAATATGCCATTACTTTTCCATTTTGTTTCTTCTACTACTTTATATGGTCCTTGAAAGCCCCAATATCAATCCATTTGGATGAACACCTTTACTTTTATCATTTAAGTATCATGAACTTTGTGTATTGTGATATGCCAACACTTTATTCAAACATGAACATTCAATTTGAAATAATTGTTTTACTCCCTTAGAGAGCTATTTCCAAGAGTTCATAAAATTTGTGGTTTCAATTTTTTTATAAGTCATGAGATCTCATGTGTTTTTCACCTATGCAAATTATAAGTTTTAATGAATGAAATAATTTAAATTTCTTTGATTTCTAGACTACCATCTTTATTTTCTATTTATGACACTTTCTTCGAATCCCTTTTTCTCATTATCAGAATGAATGAATATGATGGAAGATATGTAGTTATTATTTCATGTGAGGTTATCATCTTTTATATAATTCATTTATTATTTGATCATTTGCTTTGCCACTTCATCCACTCATAGGTGTTCATGTTATGAATGTATGAATATATGTTTTGATCAAGTTTATTGAATATTTGAGTGAGAAAAACGAGTACCACCTCTATAAAAACATACAGAAAAATATTCATTAATATTCAAGAGGAGCCTAGGAGGTTTACTCTAGTCCTTGACATGAAGCAATATCAATATTTTTGGCGACCATACTCGAGACTCGAATGAATTTTAACATTTTAACCTTAATAAATGACTCATCCTGAACTAGTCCAACCTCATCTTCTCATTGGATAACATAACCAAAGAAGTATTTTGATTCATTTATATGCCTTGGTCCTTAAAGCAACAAATAATATAGAATAATTAGAATGATCTTGAAAAATATTAGCTCAATAGGAACCTTAGGTTCCTCAAAAGGAAAATCCACTAAAGATTGTTAATAGTGGACACTTCAAAATATTTAAAAGGACCCATAACAATAAGTAGAAGAAATATCATTGAACAAACTAATAGCTCTACCTGAAAATCCACTAAAGATTGTTAATAGTGGACACTTCAAAATATTTAAAAGGACCCATAACAATAAGTAGAAGAAATATCATTGAACAAACTAATAGCTCTACCTTTCATATTTCTATCTCTCCAATAGTTTATAATCATCAAGCAGGGATGGAAGACCGTGAGAAAAGAAATGACGAGTCGGGAAATGAAGTAAGAAAAGAATAAATATGAGAAGAAGGTGGAATAAATAATGACAGGAAAATAAAACAAAGATGGAGACAAAGGATAAGTTCTGTGGATCTTCAAGGTGAACAACATTAATTACCAAATATTTGAGTTGGGATATTGCTAACATTCAATGGTGATGGGATAATAAATCGTAATAAAAATTCATATCAATTTTAACAATCTACGACATAGAAGGAGTAGTGCATGATGATGTCATGGTCAGAGTATTTCTTCAAAGTATGATAGGACCAATTTATGATTGGTATCTCTCTTTACCAAAAAAAACTAATTTGATTGTTTTGATGGAATTGAGTGAGCTTTTATGGGTAGATATGCTCAACATATTGCATATCATAATCTATTAATTCAATTTATTTAGATTAATTTGGGAAAAAATTAAAAAATCAAAGATTAAATAATCTCTGATTTTTTAGAACCATGCAAAGAATACCAGAGGATCAACGTCCTAATGACCCTGTCATTTTGGGATGTTTCAAAAATGAAATGGCTATCAATATAAAATTTGCAAACAAATATGCTTGAATCACTACATTAAATGAGGCCATGAGCAAAGAAAAAGAAATGGAGGAAGATATGCATGAAAGCAATGCACATCCTGATATTATTTTAGGAAGAGTGCAACAACAAATGATGTCCCTTGTAGTTTTATATTAGAGAACTTATACACCAATCCAAAATGAATATGATAGATAAGTAGAAAGAGGGATATTTCAGGGTCAACCACCAAATGTTCAATCTTTTTATCTCCAAAATGAAATTTCTTGTGTAAGGAAAGAAGCAGAAATTGCACAATTGAATAGAACTATTAGACATATGTAGAATCAGATAAATTTGTTAAAGAGAGTTGAAGAAACAATACTATGTACACAACATAAAGATGTTTTAGAACTCACATATGGCTTTGGGGAACATCTAAAAAGAAACCATAATGTTGACAATCCTAGGTCTAGATTTCTCTGGTTTCATAATCACAATGTTGTTGTAATAGATGAAATAAGTGATGAATTTCTCAAATATGACAATCAATTCTTGGATCCTCCAGAGTTCAATAATGAGGTGCCTGATAGAATTCTTGAATAAATGGAGATGGATGATGATGCAATGACACTTTCATAAGGATATTGGGTAAATGAAGAAGGTGAACTTTTAAAGAAGGGACAAGACAATGTGGTCCAAACAAGGGCTCAATTGAATAAGTTCAAAGGAAGAAATCATGGTCCTTCACAAATGGAAAAGGAAAAAATGATCTAAAGGGGTCCCTTCCATTCTTGAAAATAATGTGGGGAAAAATTATGATAAAATAATTAAAGTGGAATTTCTTACAATATGACTTATAATATTATTGATGACTTGGCAAAATTGCAGATTACCCTTCCATCTTTGGAAGTGGTGAAGATTATATTACAAAAATAAAATTTACTCAAGTTATTGGAAAAATAAGATAGGCCTGATATAACAGTAGAGACAATAGTCATTAACAAACAACAACAATGTTATACTCCTTTTTAAAGAACAAGAGGAAAAATCTCTCCCTTCTATATATCTTTGGAAACGTTTGAATTGATATTACACGATTACATGGTAGATAATGGTGCTACAATTTGAATATCATGTTTCTTTCCATAATGCAAGCAATTGGTTAGGAATGCAATTGGTATTATGAAAAGGGAGAAAATATCTATACAATTGATTCAAGAAAGGTACTAACATATGGTGAAATCAAATATTTTTGTGCATGGATAAGATTTGCACCTCACATTAGAATTTTTTTATATGTAATTGTGGTAGACTTATATGCACCATGTTGTGTTGTACTAGGAAGATAACGGTGTTTTCCTTGGGAGGATAGATAATGAATAATGGGAGTTGTATGATGTTGTCAAATAAATATGGAGGACTCACCAGGGTACCTCATGAAAATATAAATCCTCTTCTATTCAAAAAGAAAGAAATAGAAGTAGTGGTAGATTACATCGATGTTGGTCATGGAAATTATACCATTTTGTGTGAGGATGATATCAATATTGAAGATAATGATCAAGCCTCATTCCAAGGATTTTTTAAAATTCTCTTTGATGGAGCTTACTCAAAATATGGATGAGGAGCAGGTGTTCTTTTTAAATACCCTCAATGAGAATTACATCCTCATGCATTCTTACTACAATTTGAATGTACAAATTATGGGTCAGAATATGAAGCTTTAGTCCAAGGATTAACTCTAACTCATTCGATGGTTATTATTGATCTTGTAGTCATGGGAGACTAAAAATTAGTCATCAACCAAGTTTGGAAGAGAGATAATACCAAGAAGAAAAAGTTGAAGTATTATGTTGAAATATTTTGGGACATCATCCAAACATTCAACTCTTTTAAAATATCCTTCATTAAAAGAGAAAAAATCAAATGGTAGATTCATTGGCAGGATTAGCTTCACTTTCTTATGTAGAAACATCAAGCAACTCATTCGAGGTCAAGTTGATTTTCTGGTCGTTTGTCCGAGGCAACCAATATTTTTTGAAAATGAAGAGCATGTTGTTTAATTTCTTATAAGACAAAATGTGGATGAATAAGAAAATAAAGGATGTCAAAATTGAAAATATATTAATAATACAAATTATTTAAAGGATCATGTTCTCTTAGATTCAATGTTTACTTGAGATGAAACATGAAAGGTAGGCCGGGAGACGAGTTATCACTCATAAGGGTTCAAGAAACTCAAAAAATAAATATTGGGAACCCATAAAACCTAAAATATTTGAAATTGGGCAGTACATTTACCAAGGATGAAATTAATGAGTATGTCCAACTCTTAAGAGAATTCTATGATATTTTTGCATGGATGTATGATGATCTCAAAGAATATGATGAAGGTGTCATCCAACATGTTATACATTTGAAGGAAGAAACCAAACCAGTTACACACAAGCCTAGGATAATTAATCATAAACTCAAACCTTTGTTTAGGTGGATATTGGTGGCCACCCACCTATTCCAACTAGCTCATCCTGACAACCTTTACTTTAGCACACTCTTCTGTACTTATTTGTAATTGTGGGTTATACACTTCTGGGGTTTTCTAAATCCCTACACATATTACAGGTCGATACTGGTGGCCTCACACCTAATCCAATTGGCTTATTTTGTATGTTTTCATGTTAGCACATCTTGATATACATCCAGGGTCGTTTTCGGGACCTAAACAATGTTTTTTTTGGCCCACCAAAGTTAAAATGGAAACAAAGACAGAGTTTGATAGTGTAACGCATATTTCTCTAAAATACCTTTCCAACGGGCTATCACATGCCTAAAATGGAGGTCATATGAAAAAGTTACGACCTTGGGAAGCTCAGGTACCAACTTACCCATAAGGGACCACATGAATTTTGGCGTTTTATCTACTAGAGTTAGGTTTTTGGATGACTAGGGTTTTGACATTCATGAGTAATATTAAAAATGCCTCTGGAGCTTCATTGTAATCATTTTTCTCAAACGAATTCACATAGTAGCCACATCTCTTCTCAGAGATAACTACCACCATTCGATCAAGTGTTTCAATTATGTAGTTGTACAATTTCATCCTATTTCATTTATTCAATAGAAGATATTTTTTACTGGATATTTGTGTTTTTGTTCATATCTTTGTGTTTATTGGATTCAGTCTATTACTCAGTTCATTCTTCTCCTAAATCCATATAAGTGGTATCATAGCAGTCTGATCTTCATTTATTTTTCTGTGTGCATGTCCCTAAAAAGATCTGGGTACAAGAAGCTGGGACTCGAACCAATCGAGCCTTTGTAATATCAGTCGCGTCGAGCCCAACCAAAACCCATGTGAGACAAAAAGAAAGAGGATGGAGTAGAAGATCCTTTTAAATGTTGCTCGAGGAAGCCCTTGTGTGACAAAGGAACAAAATGATGGACAAATTTACGTAGATACTTCAATGACTTCCCACAGGAGAAGCATATTCATCAAGAGGCCATGCAACCCCCTTCAATGTACATGTAAATTTTGATATTCCATTATTTGAAGGACTCATAGATACAAATGCTATAGATAAATGGTTGAATCTGCTCGAAGGGTATTTTTCGGTCCACAATTTTTTCGATCGGGAAAATATTACCTTTACAGTCCTCAAGGCCATCCCCCATATTAAGGATTGGTGGAACACTTACTTTGAGAAAAGGGCCATAGAGGAATCTACAATATTTTTGGTTTCCCCTACATGGGATTCCTTTCGGGATGCCATTAAAGAAAAATACAACCCTGTTGGAATCTACGAGGACCAGCACACTAGATGGACCACTCAACGTCAAGAAAGGGACCACACCGTACCATATTTCACCAATAGTTTTCATAACCTACGCACCAAATTGGGTATCAAATAATCCGAGTGACATGTGGTGATCAAATACCGTCATTGTTTGCATAGATACATTCAAATAGAAATGGAGTTTCTTGACATCACCTCATTAGGTCTAACTTATAGATATGTCGTCAAGTTTGATAACACATTTAAGAAAAAGAGTTGAGAGTTTGGATCTGCAAACTCCTCACAGTCAAAGCAGCGAAAAGGCGGCCCCAACCCACACATCAAGGGACAGAGAAAATACGACCGCTCTCAGGAAAAATAGTCCAAGCCATGATAGAAGAAGGGCAATGAGAAGACAAAGAAGGACATGAGAAAGTGGTCTGAATACCATAAAATACCTTGGCACAACAGTGAATAATACCTCTCTAAGTAGTCACTTGTGGTCGAGTTGAAGGATTCTGAGTCAGAGGTTGATTCTGATTCCAAATCAAATTCATAAGGAGGGAAGCGGATTATCAATTATAAACCTAGTTCCAGTGTCTCTACCACTAAATTCCAACCAAGCAAACCAGAAGAACCATAGGAAGGGGAACACCTCTTTCACTCATAGATGTGGGTAAAGGGGGATCTTCTTCATTTCATTGTCAATAGAGGCAGTCAAAAGAACCTGATCTTAGTAAATATCATCAAGTGGTTGTACCTTCTGATGACATCACACCCACAATGATACACCATCGTCTGGATTCACCAAGGAAGAGATCTTCGTGTCAGCCAACAATGTCATTTTTTGTAATGAACCTCCTCGTTACAACGACAACCTCTTATAACATGTGCAATTTTTTTAATTTATTTTTGGTGTGGTTGTGCGCGTGAACAAGGGAAACAACACATTCGACTCAGCGTCGCCACCCGACGACGAACAAGATGTAAACCACGACGAACACAACAAGACGACATAAGACGCACAACAAGTAACTGCATGCATTTAACAACGATCAATCGCCAATAAGTAAGACTGACTACCCATCTGTCCTACCCTGCAATGGTTAGGACCTCCAAGACACATAAGCAACGCTCAATCCCAGGTTCCCATCGATTTTAACCATTTAAGGTCTCAGGGCTAGCGACTGTTCTGAGGAACATGGAGGTGTCTACATCCCGCCCGACACAAGCAGACTAAGCAATACAATGATTTCAACCACGTACAACAATAATCAATAAATAACCATGAGCACTACAGAAAATGCAAACCCAAATGGGTTCCGACAACAACCAACATCATTAGGTCAAGGCATTATCCACGACTCAATTAACATCAGTTATCGATTCGTTACTCCCTAAAATTTCAGTAGTTCACGAATTGACCAGTCTACCCCTAAAAATAATGTAAAATCAATTGTTTGCTATTCCCATTACCCAATGACTGATTGTACTTAATTCCAAGACCATGCATTTTATATGTGTACAAATTCGACAACATTCAACCACAATCCCACAATGATATCAACAATATCTGCTTTAAATAACCTTGCAAATAAATATCAATCACCTTACATCTTGGCCCTACATTAAGTTATAATATAGAAGCTATAAAGACTAAATATAAAAGAAAATAAGAAATGGATAATACATCATCACCTAATTGCAATAACATTAACCTTTATTTTATGTATGTGGAATTATACACTCTACAGACATTCAACCACACTTCCATAAAATGATATCAACAATATCTCTTTTAACTAACCTTGCAATTAAATATTGCTTACCTTAAGTCTCGTATGTTGCCCATGTATCAATTACTTTCACATAATAAAAAAATCATTTCATATTACAATGATAGATAAAATAACCAACACCTTTCATCTGGAATGTTATCTATGACAAATACATTAACCTAACCATTAAACAATAGCCACATCCACATTAACCGTCCATAATCATTAGCACTAACATCATCGCTCCATCATATTACCATTATCATAAACAAATGACATTGACATTAACTTTTACCAGGAGCATTAATAATAAGAATTACATTTTATTTATTATTGATAACAATTGAAACTACAACAACAAAACGAGAATAACCATATCGATACCTTTATATTAATAGAATTGCAATTTAAAATAATAAGGACCCTACCCTCACGTGTTACAGCAACATTAAATAATCATTACCCAAATCATAAATAATAGGTACAATCACTATAACCTTACTAAATGTAGAAACAATAATAGGACCACCACTCTGATTATTATGAAAAATTTAGCTTTCCACTTCGAATTTAATGCATAAAAACTTCCGAGAATTAAGAGCACGAACCCTCCCAATCGGAGCAAAAGAAGGGAGTAACACAAGGAGTCTGTGCCTAATTAGGGCGCACTGTCCCAACGACAATCTCCCTGATCTGACCAACCCCAGAACCAGCTGTCAAAAGAAACGATTGGGACAACAGGTCTTAATCAAGGCGATTTAGAAGGAGGCGACTGTGGTTTTGAATGGGCGTAACACGCCTCCAGAAACAGCGCCACCTTACGCGCATGCACCCACCCGACCGGTAAATCCCATGTCAACACATAGGCAAAAAAAAACCGATACACAACAGGTAAAAATAAATCTCAGAACAGAATTACTTGTAAGCAAAGCTTACGCAGGACCGAATTTATCCAACCCAACATCACGCAATTGCAG
Organism: Picea sitchensis; assembly: GCA_010110895.2. Classification (NCBI taxonomy): domain Eukaryota; kingdom Viridiplantae; phylum Streptophyta; class Pinopsida; order Pinales; family Pinaceae; genus Picea; species Picea sitchensis. The sequence goes on from SNQJ01S0019564.1 coordinate 10,872, forward strand.
GGTCTTATCGGTGGCTGTGCAATTTTTTTTTTTTTTGCAGCCAATAGAGGCCCGATCTACCAGAAGAACATGGCCACACAGTCAAATCAAGGCAATTGTCGATGCAATATTCACACAGCCAAGGTATGAGCCCAATTATTTTGCAGAGGAAGGATCACACAGACCCAAACGCAATTACTACTGCAGTGGTAAGAAAACAAAATTAGCTTCTCTTCAGGCGCATCAGTGGAGGATGAAATCGGGTGTAAATATCAATAATAAAAAAAAAGAGTCCACGTAAGAGGAATGATCAAATCCCAAGCTGTTGGCGGAATTTCCCATTAGGTTAACGAACAAATGCTATAAGAGAAGAAATCCTTTCTAAATGTTAGATTGTTCTGAATATCAGTCATTCTTTGAATAATAAATTCGTTATACAATGAAAAAAAATCGTTGTTCAATCAATTTATGAATATGCAGTGAAGAAATAAGAATATCAATTAAAATCGTTGTTCAATTAATTTATGGATATGCAGTGAAGAAATAAGAATATCAATAAAAATCATTGTTCAATCAATTTATGAATATGCAGTGAAGAAATAAGAATGTCAATTAAAATCGTTGTTCAATCAATTTATGGATATGCAGTGAAGAAATAAGAATATCAATTAAAATCGTTGTTCAATCAATTTATGAATATGCAGTGAAGAAATAAGAATATCAATTAAAATCGTTGTTCAATCAATTTATGAATATGTAGTGAAGAAATAAGAATATCAATTGTTGTCATGCCCACTTGGGCTCTCTCAAGGATAGTGTGAGTCATTAATGGCTTGTCTAGTATCAGTCCTAGTTCTAGCAGTGGTATGGGTGTTCATTACGCAAGAAATTTTGTGTATCATGGAAGAAAATAAATTCCCATAAATAAAACCATGGTCAACACGTGAACCACTTCCCAATCAAGATGAAGAGATAGAATGCCAAGAGTCTCATGGAAGAGGCGCAGAGACAATCGATTAATCGTAGAGGATATTTTCCATGCATGCATAAAAACTCAAACAAGGAAGTAATAATGCATGAGGGAGGTAATGCAACACCAAGCTGGTTCATCTAGCAATTATATAACAAGAAACGATAAACTTATCTAGTGATTCGAAAGAAGAAATTAAAGAAACTTTGCCACCATTAAAATTTCAAGGTCATTAGACTAGACGATCAACTACCTACTCAATACACATCCAGATCCTATTCATACATCCTACAACATTCTATCAATCAACGGAAATGCGTACCGTGCCTTTTCACTTGCTTCGAGTGTCGTTCACATGCTCTGTGCCACTCTCGCTCGCCGACTGTCGAGACCTCACCGGTACCTCCCAGCCAATCGCTAGGGGTACTCTGCTTCCCCCTTAGCCCCCCGAGCCGCAAAGGGGCCACACGTTATCCAGATGGTATGTCTAGCTCCCAGCTCACCTCGCAAGGCCGAGCTACCACTCCTATCTAAGCTGGGAAAACCCAACTCCCCACAAGTAATCGGTCAGGTCACAAATCCGGCAGCGTAACGTTACGCTAACAGTCGATCCCCCTTTCTTCATCATCTTCCCTTTCTTTTATAGAGTTTTTAGAACCTCCAACTTTTCCTAAATCACATTTAAATTAAGTTATAATAAAATATTATAAATATTCTCCTTCGCACAAGTGTCGTCCATCCCCCTCTTTTCTCCAATAAATATTTTCTTTAAATTTATTAATTGTCTCAATTCCCTCACCCACCTAGAGTTGCTCCTAAATTTACTCCTAGGAGTTCCTAGATTCCATTTCATATTTAAATACTTTCCCTAATATGAAGTTGCTAATTTAGTCTATTTTAAAAGGTTCTTAATTGCAGATTCCTTACTATGTTGACCTCACTTTTTACCATAAGTTCCCCTCTTTCCCTTATTATGTTTCCCCCCATTCCTTAGTTTCCTAATTTTTATTATTCCCTTCTTTCCCCT
>SNQJ01S0019564.1:13496-31977 GCA_010110895.2 Picea sitchensis
AGGGTGCCACTCACCAACTAGTGTTTCTTTTGTGCAACGTGCCCTTCAGGATGCACCACATGCTCCAAGGATGCCACTCGCCAACTTGACTGATTGGTAGACCTCAATAACCCCTGGAGTCAACACTCTGCCAGGTGAACTTGTGGGAGACTAAGGGTTTCTAAGGAATAAATCCCCCACCTTATTGCGCGCCCCTTAGAGTCGTCGTGAGTGATTGTCGCAGTCTGCCCTCACGACATCATGGATCCTCTCGAACTAGGTAATCGTTAACCTACAGTTTGAGCCATGGCGGGAGTGCTAGTAGGTTGTGGTAGGGCTGTTGTCCACACCTCTCCCTCAACCTCTCTGAAAATCGTGTGTGACCCCTTTACTCCATATGTGAGTTTGGTCGGAAAGCTATCGTGAAGCTCAGAAACCCTCAAGCTCAGAAACCCTACACACTCAGTAAACTGAGTCAATAGCACCTGTCTATGTCAAAGCAGTAAGACATCATGTCATCTAACATAACACATCATAATCAAGGACAAATGTTTTAATATCAATATAGTTCGGATCACTTGCGAGAAAGTGTCCTCAAAAATAAGTTTTCTCATCACGCCAAGGCGGAATGTTACATTTTCCCTATGGCATAAAGTATTTGAAAGATCATGTATTGTGTGATATTGATCCCCTTGAAGTTTGTGATGTTCTTTTAGGACAACCATATTTGTGGAAGCGTCATGTTGTGTATGAGTCTAGACCCCACAATGTTATTATTACTTTGGGTAGACAATTGTACATGATACCACAGGTAGCATCGCCTACCACTATTTCTTTAATCTATGTTGAGCAATGCAGTAAGGCCATTTCATAGACTGATAAGTTCAACTTCTTTATGATTTGTGCTAACAGTAAGTAGAATTTCATCGCCACATCCTTGGCCTCTACATAGAGCCTCTCTTTGCAACAAAATCAAGTGGACAATATCGTTGAAGAGTACAAAGACATATTCTCCTCACCCACCGGGGTATCGACACACTGTCAAGTCAAGAATCCAATTGATCTAACCCTTGGTACACCTATACCTAATGGACCAGTCTATCATCGCTCATTGATTGAAAATGATGAAATCAAGTGTCATATCCAAGAGATTATTTAAAAGGAGCACATCAAACCCAAATCCCCCCCTTGCGAAAGCCCGATTGTACTAGTGCAGAAGAAGGATGGGACCTGGCGACTCTGGATTGATTAAAGAGAATTAAACAAAATCACAGTCGGAAATGGATACCCAATTCCCAGGATTGATGAACCTCTTTACCAACTCAAGGGGGAAAAGTTCTTCAACAATATTGACCTAAAGTTTGTCTACCACCAGGTTCCCATCGAACCAACTGATGTATGGAAAACAAATTTCAAATTTAAAGAAGGCATCCTTGAATAGTTGGTCATGCCCTTTGGCTTAACTAATGAACTGACCACTTTCATGAGGTTGATGGATGATGTATTGAGACCCTTCACCAACTCTTTTGCGTTGGTATATTTGGATGACATCCTCATATTTAGCAGAACTTGGGAGGAGCACATGCGACATATTCAATAGGTTTTGAGCACTCTGTGGTAGCACAAGCTATACACCAAGTTGGAAAAATGTTCCTTTGGCATGAACAGGGTACAATACTTGGGATACATTCTTGATGATCATGGGTTACATGTTGATCCTACTAATATCCAAGTCATTTGTGACTGGCCAACCCCGACCACACTAACCGAGCTTCAGAGCTTCTTAGGAGTGGCTAACTTCTACCAACGGTTCGTGTTGGGATTCACCCATATTGCATGGGCCCTCAGCCATGTGACCAAGGGAAGTGGAAGGGTAAATTTCGTGTGGGGGAAGGAACAAAAATGAGAATTTGAGGATCTGAAGCATCTCTTGTTCTAGAATCTAGTAATCTCCTTGCGCGATGTGCAACAACTATTCGAGATTGATACCAATGCATCTGACTATGTGGTAGGCACAATTCTCACTCATCATGGTCATCCAGTGACATACCATAGTTAGACACTCTCAATGATCCAGGTGGATATTGGTGGCCAACCACCTATTCCACTTGGACCCCCACCATTTCCTCTTTCATTTTTTTAGTTTTCGCACAGTTTACTATTTTTAGCAGTTTTTTGGGTCCTGAACTTCCAGAGACGTTTTGAGGTCCTAAACAACGTTTTTTGGGGAAATGGAGAGAAACATGGAATTTCCTTCGATGTTTCTCATGCCAATGTTGTATTCCTCAGATATATGTTTCTAACAAGGTATTGAGCACGTCAAACGAAGAGCGTATGCCAAAGTTACGTCCCCAGGAAGTTGATGTACCAATTTACCCAAACGGGGTCCATAGTCTTGGCGTTTCATCTCCTAGGGTAGGTATTTGGATGTTTAGGGTTTTCCATTGTTTCTAAATAATAAATAGGCCTTAGAGCCTCATTGTAACACATTTCAGAGGCTAGTATCCACCACATCTCTTCTCAAAGATAAGCTACCAGTGCCCTAGCTAGTTTATTTCAATTCTGTCTGTAAGCATATTTCATTCATTTGTTATTAATGAAATGAAGTTTTATTTCCACTGCATCTTTGCGTTTATGTGTATTTATATATTTCATTGTGTTCTTACATAAATCTAGATCAGTGGTATCAGAGCGGTCTGCTCATTCTCGATCCTTATTTTCATGTCCCCAACGAGGTCAGGGTATAAGGAGTTAGGGCTCGATCTAGTTGAACCTTTGCAAGATCAACCTCGCAAACCCTGATGTCCGCCCATGGGGGAAGAAAAGAAATATGAGGGGGCAAGAGATCCTATCAAATTATTGATCGAGGAGGCCCTCGAGAAACAAAGTAACGCGATGATGAACAACTTTGTCAGGATCCTTCAATGATTGCCCACTGGCAACACATCTACATCCAACAACCACTCCTTTTAAGGTACAAGTAAACTTTGAAATTCTCATATTTGAGGGCCAAATATATGAAGATGTCGTAGATAGATGGTTGAACCTGTTAGAAGGATATTTCTTGGTTCATGACTTTTCCAACTGAGAAAGTATTATTTTTTCACTGCTCAAAGCTGCCCCCCATGTCAAGGACTGGTGGGAAACCTACTGGGAGAAACAAGGCAAGGGGGAACCCTCTCTATTCTCGGTTTCACCCACTTGCATTTACTTTTGAGACACCATCAAGGAAGAATATTATCGCTTGGGGAAATATGAGGACAAATACATACAATGGACTATGCTACGCCAACAAAGGGACCAAGATGTGCATGAGCTGACGAATTTGTTTAATACATTATGCACAAAGTTGGGTATCAAAGATTCAGAGAAACATTTGGTGTTAAATTACCACAATTTTTTGCACAGATACATTCAGGAGGAAATGGAGTTCCTCAACATCTCCTCGCTTGGTACAGCATACCAGTATGCTTCCAAGATTGAGAAGAAGTTCAAACAGAAGAAGTGTGACTTTGCTTCTGCGAATCAGAAGCAAGGGAAAGGTACCCCCAAAATGCAAAAAAAAGGACCAAGCCAAGGTGGGGTGGCCCAGGACAACCCGCCAAAGCCACAAGTAAAGAACAACACCATGAAGACAAAAAAGGACATGGGGAAGTGGTGTGAGTTCCATAAGATTGCCACTCACGACACAAGTGAGTGTCGGGCCAAACAATCACTGGTAGTCAAGTTGAAGGCTTATGAATTGGATGCATGCTCTGGCTTTGAATCAGAACCTGGCAAGGGAAATGAAAGGGGGAAGCCTATTATCGATGCAGAGCCTAATGCCATTGTTTTCACCATGAAGATCCAGAAGGAGGAACCAGAAGATCCAGAGGAGGCAGAGTGCCTCTTCCATTCCAAGATGTGGGTAAAGGGTTCCCCGTTTCAGTTCGTTGTCGACAGAGGGAGCCAGAAGAACCTCATCTCAGTAGAGGTCATGAAGCAGCTGGGATTTCCAACCACAACACATCCACAACCATACACCATCGGGTGGTTGTACCAAGGAAGGGACCTCCGCGTCAACCAACAATGTTGTCTTCCCTACAACATCAATCCCTTCATGGATGAGGTATTATGTGACATTTCTCCTCTTGATGTTTCTGATGTATTATTAGGCGAACCATACTTGTGGAAATGACATGTTGTGTATGAGTCCAAGCCTCATGTTGTTATTATTAATTTGGGCAATAAGTTGTACATGATACCAGAGATAGCACCGCCTACTACCATCTCTTTGGTTACTGCAAAACAATGTAGTAAGCTCATTTCCAAAACCAGGAAATTTATTTTCCTGATGATCCGCCCTCAGGGAAAGAAGAATACTATGGCCATGACCTCCAAAAAGGCCCCCCTTGCATGACAACAACATATGGATAAGGTCATGGAGGAGTACGAGGACATATTCACCTCCCCCACAGGGGTGCCTCTACACTACCAGGTCAAGCACCCCATCGATATGACCCTAGGTGCGTTGTTTCCCAATGGATCAGTCTATTGGCGATTTGTTCTGGAGAATGAAAAAATCAAGAGGTATATTCAAGAGTTATTGCAGAAAAGTCACATTCGAACAAATTCATCGCCCTGTCAAGGCCCGATCGTGTTGGTGCAGAAGAAGGATGGGACTTGGAGACTCTGCATTAACTATCGGGCAGTGAACAAGATCATTGTTCGGAATAGGTACCCGATCCCATGGATTGATGACCTTCTGGACCAACTCAAGGGGGATAAATATTTTAGCAAGATCGACTTGAATTCTAGGTATCACCATGTACCAATCGAACCCTATGATGTGTGGAAGATTTCCTTCAAATCCAAGGAGGATCTTTTCAAATGGTTGGTCATGCCTTTCGGGTTGATGAATGCCCCTGCAACCTTCATGAGGCTAATGGACGTCTACCATTCACAAAATCATTTGTAGTGGTGTACTTGGATGACATTCTGATCTTCATCCAGACTTGGGAAGAGCACCTCCACAACATCCGACAGGTCTTTCAAACACTACGACAACACAAGTTGTGTGCCAATTTGGAGAAGTGCACTTTTGGCATGACCCAGGTTCACTATTTGGGATACATTATTGATGAGCATGGGGTGCATGTGGATCTAGCCAAGATCCAAGTCATTCGGGAAATGCCAGCCCCAACCACCCTAACATAGATCTGCAAATTTTTGGGTCTTGCCAATTTCTACCGCAGTTTCATGTTGGGATTCTCTCATATAACTTGGCCCTTGAGTCAAGTCACCAAGGGAGGAGCGAAACAAACAAGATTTTGGTTTGAATCTCAACAAAAGACATTCAAAGAGTTGAAGAATCGCCTCTTCTCTGCACCAGTGCTCACATTACCATACTTGCAACAACTATTTGAGATCGAGACATATGCCTCTGACTATGCTATTGGGGAAGTCCTTACTCAACAAGGGCATCCAGTGGCATATCACAGTGAGACACTTTCCGACACAGTCCGAAAATATCCCACTTATGAAAAAGATATGTATTCCATTGTGCAGGCTTGCTGACAATGGAAGAATTACATTTTGGGAAAGGAAACAATCATCCACAATGACCACCGACCCCTAGAGTTCATAGAGACACAAGGGAAGTTGCAGAATGATCACCATCAGAAGTGGTCCACATACATGAAAAAATTTCATTTGAACATTAAGTACAAGAAAGGAAACACCAATAATGTTGCAGACTGCCTCAACCAACCACATATCGTAGAACTAACCACTGTGCTCAACTCTTGTGGGAACACGACTTTTGATTGGATGCTTCTCTACAAAAGTGATCTGGAATTCGGCCACACATACAATTATCTCTTAGAGGGTAAGCAAGTTCCCAATTTTCACCTCCAGGATGCCCTGCTATGTCACTTGGGACACCTTGTGTTCCTTCAAGAGAGCGTGACAAGATCATTTGGTAGGTGCACTACAGTCGGGTCGCTGGGAATTTTAGGGTCGAGAAACCCGTGGCAGTACTACAAAAGTATTTTTGTTGGTTGAACCTTTGACAAGATGTCGAGAAGTACATCAAGTCCTGCACTACTTGTGCCATTTCCAAACTGACCATCACGAAGAAAGGCCTCTATACTCCGCTGCCTACCACTAGTCGACCTTGGGAATCCATCTCCATGGATTACATGTCGGGCCTTCCTTCTACTAAGCATGGAAATGACTGTGTTTTTTTGGTCGTTGACATATTCTCGAAGATGTCCATTATGATGGCCTGCAAGAAGAATATCACACTGACATATACTACCAATATATTCTTCGAACGAGTGTGCATCCACTTTTGCATACCACATACCATCATCTCCGATAGGGAGAACATGTTCCTCAACACATTATGGTCGATTATATGGTCATTGTTGGATACCAAGCTCAATAAATCCACTATTTTCCACCCGTAAACAGATGGACAAACAAAGGTTGTCAATCGAATGGTTGTGCACATCCTGCGCATGTACAACTTTAAGCATCCACGTACATGGGATGAGACTCTTCTCTATGTTCAACATAATTACAATATGACTCTCCATAACTCCACCAACCATAGCCCATTTCAAGTGGGACTGGGATTCCAACCCTTGGGTCCCATTGATGTTTCACTAACTCTTTCAACCACATAAACATAATCTTCCCATGTTTAGTTGGAGACCGACAAAGCCACTAGATTCATTGAGCCGATTCATCACATCTGTGAATAGGTCCATGAGATTTTGTATAAATCCAATGCTAAGTACAAGTAGTGCCATGATAAACACAGGGTACCGCACCAGTTTCAGGTTGGAGACATGGTCATGTTACATTTACAGAAGGGGCGTCTTATAGGTCCCCATCAGAATCTCATCCCACTTCTCTATGGGATTTACACCATCACCAAGGTTATGGGTAGCAATGCTTTTGAGCTCAACACTCCATCCTTCCTTGGCTTGCACCCAATTTTTCAATGTGGACCTACTTCAACCATATTTTCCACCATTATTGGGCACCTCAGAGATCAGAGAACAAATGGCACCAACAGAGCTCAACCATGACTACATGGAATAAGAATCAACTGATTAGATAGTGGACACAAAGGTCAATGGAACTCGCCAGTAGAGGATTCGAATTTATCAGGTTGTCAAGGTAGGGAAGCTCCTACACCAAGGAAAGTGGCTCACCAAGTGCCAAATTCAACAAAATTTTCCTCACTTGATCGGGGAACTCAGTGCAATGGAGACCATTTATTCCTAAGGGGGGAGGACTGATCCAGGTGGATATTGGTGGCCACCCACCTATTCCAACTGGATCCTCTTGACAACTTTTAGTTTAGCATGTTCTTTTGTACTTCTTTGTAATTGTGGGTTCTACACTTCCGGTGATTTATAAATCCCTACACATCTTCCAAGTTGATACTAGTGGCCTCCCACCTAATGCAACTAGCTTATTTTGTATGTTTTCATGTCAGCAGATCTTGTTGTACTTCCAGGTCCGTTTTGGGGCCCAAACAATGTTTTTTGTCTCTCCATAGTCAAAATAGATATCGAATCAAATTTTGATGTCATAATGTGTGGTTCTCTAAAATAATTTTCCAATGGGATATCACATGCCTAAAACGAAGGTCATATGCAAACGTTATGACCTTGGGAAGTTGAGGTACCGACCTACCCATAGGGGCCCACATAACATTTTGCATTTCATCTCCTAGCGTTAGGCTTTTGGATGTCTAGGGTGTTTGCATTCATGATTAATGTTAAAAATCCTGCCTCTGGAGCCTCATTGTAATAATTCTGCTTAGACATATGTGCGTAGAAACCACATCTCATCTCAGATATAACTACCACCATTCGAGCAAGTGTTTCAGTTATGAAGTTTTACAGTTCCAACCTATTTCATTTATTCAATAGAAGATATTGTTCACTGGATATATGTGTTGTTCTTCATATCTCTGTTTTTATTGGATTCATTCTATTAATCAGTTCATTTTGCACCTAAATCCAAAACATTTGGTTAAATTGGATCTTGAAAATATGGAAAGTTAAATAATAATCTTTTTAGTCAAACATTTTGATTGGATCTCAAATCTAATGATAGTAAGGAAAAAAAATGGAGGAATTAAATTATGCATCAATATTAGATATCTCAATAAAACCTTTAATAAAGATAATTATCCTCTGTCGAACATGTAAATGTTTTGATGACAATTCACTAGCTCAACAATGTCCATTCTCGATGGATTTTCTGGGTACAATCAAGTACTGGTAGTGATCCAAAATTGGATCTAGGAACTTGGTGGGGCTCAGAAAGGCCTAAAAAACAAAGTTATCAAAATGGATTCAAAACAGCCATGTGCATAGGATTCGTCGATACAAACCCAACGCAACTTGAATCGGCTCAAATGGACCTCATATGCTCCATATATTGCGATATGTTCATTTTGCCAAACATGCAAAAATTTGATGACTGTACAGTTCGTACAGTGCCACGTGGAAGTTGACTCTACAGGTCGTTTGGTTGTACAACTGATGTGGTAGGGTGACTGGGCATAGGGACTACTGGCGTGGACAGACAGGTGGGACAATAAGGGAGTGACATGTGTCACCACTGCAAGGGTGATACATGGCACGCCCATATGACATATGTATGACATGTTGCAGACAGTGACTGGGAAAATGTGTGGTCCAATCAGATTTTGACACATGGCATTGATTTCAGTGAATGGTGAGGTTCCATGTGGCCCAAAAATTGGATTCCACATGGCACCCATTCATTTGTTCGTTGGTTGCAAAATTATTGGAGTTCATGAGGTTCGATCGCACGACCTCCCATCGGGCTACGTCTTAGCAGGGTTGAGGTAGCCAACCTTCCTGCACTATGGTTATTAACCTTATTTGTAGTCATATATATTTATTTGTTCATGTTGTATATATGGGCAGAGGTAAGGGTTGGGGCCTAGCCCCAGCCCCCAGTCACAAGTCTTGTCATATGCCAGAGTGTTATGGTTGGTACACAGTTTATTAAGTGGATAGCGCCATATATTACCAACCCTCAATTATAGCTACCCATCACCATATGATCCAGATCCTAATCGCATAGAGGGTCGATCGGTACAGGGCTTATCCCGACCAATCAGACCCTGGTCTTATGAACGCACAATAAATTTAGGATCCCACAGAGGAAGGGTCAACATGCAACCACTAGGGGGATGGCACTTGGACATATGAGCCAATGTGACCCTGAAAAAGGTGTGCGCACCCAAGCTAGAGGGGATTATTTTGATTTTTGGAATAAAGTGGGTTTTCATTATATAATAGTGATTTTTCATTGATTTATTCAGTTGTTTTTAGAGATTTTGGTCATTTTGGGGAGATATTGGGCCATTGTTTAGGCCAGATCTTGGGGAGAAGTTAGGATATGGTTACCAACCTCATATCTATATAAAACATGTCTTCTTGAATAAATAGAGGAAATTTAGAGTAGGTTTATGATGAAGATTTTCCAAGCCAAAGCCATTTTTATGCAGGGAAGCTATTGAGGAGTGCACCTTTGTGAACCATTTTTGGGAGCTCCGATCATTTGATTTCAGTGTCGTTTCTTTTGTTGGGTTCTAGAGATATGGTAGAACAAGAATAGATCAGGTTTGTAACCTTTTGTAACTTTTTTGATGTACGTTTAAAGATTTGAACATAAATAATAAAGCCTCACCCACTGACTCGACAAAGGCCCAGAGATGTAGGCGAGATTGTCGAACTTCGTTACCACTTTGGTGTTCTATGGTTTGTTGTTATTCCTGCTTTATTTAAGATATTTATATGTTCACATGGCTATCATATTTCTTCCTCTTTCATTCATCTTCCTAAATGGTTATTAAACACATGCATAATAACTCAACCATTGTCATTCAAAAGATCTTTTCAGAGCTAGTTGACGTTTGGATTTGAGTTTTGCATGTTAACCAGGGAAAAGATACATCATGGTGAAGGATATTTTGTTGAAGATAATCCATTGACTGTATCGAGAAAGAGAACTTCTAAAAGTGATAAGATGACATCGAAAGAGGGACTTTCTGAGGATGAGAAAGAGTTTCGAAAAAAATTCTTTGCCATGTTGGAGATGATGAAGGTTTTGTATGAAGATTACTTGGAACGAAAAAGACTGGTTCTTGGTGAATCTTCAAAGAGAAAAAGTGAATAAGGAGAGGATATTCCTCAAATTAATCCTTCACCTCCATATTCACCTCCTTCTTCTCCTTCTTCTTCAAGTTCAAGTTCTAAAATCACTACGAAGAAACATGTTCATAAACATAAGAATGAAATGCCTTTATTAAAAATTGATGTTAAATTAAAATTACCCATGTATGATGGTGAAGTTAATGCAGAGAGACTTGATAAGTGGGTCAAACAGATGGAGGTTTGTTGCAGTGTGCAACAAATCAAGGATGAGTCAACTCATATCAAGTTGGCATCACTTAGACTTACATGCACAAAACTCATATGGTGGAAAAGCAAGTTGAAAAATGGCACACAACAAGTGGGTAATGTATTTCCATCATGGAAAAGTTTCATTTCTGCACTTACAAAGCCATTTTATCCTTTGGGTTTTAAAGATAAAGTGTTAATTGAATGGAAAGATTTAAAACTAAGAAAAGGACAAACAATGCAGGAATACACAGATGGTTTTCATAAAATGGCTTTGATGTTAGATATTCCTTTAAATATCCAAGAAACGTTTTTGAAGTATATAGGAGGTTTACCTGCACATATTCGAAATACTATGTTCATGTTTGGACCAAATAATCTTGATGAGGTTTTTGTTCAAGCGACATACATTGAAGCAGGGAAAACAAGTGTTGGTGTATCAGGGGAATGATATTCAAGGAAAGAGGACAAAAGGAAGTGGCATGGCAAGAAGAGAAATCCAGTGGAGAGAAAGGAAGAGAAGCCCTCTTGCAAGCATTGCAAGAAAGAGGGGCATGATGAGGACCGTTGTTGGAAATTGCAGCCCGAGAAGAGGCCAAAGAGGTTCAAGGAAAAGAAAGGGAGGAAAAAAGTTACAACAACAAGACGACCCACATACTTGGGATCAGATTGAGGTGACGAATCTAAAGTCTCATTGGTTGGTATGACAGGTAAAATTGGTGAAGGATTTTATTGTAGAAGTAACTTGCTTCACATAAGGGTCATCATGAGGCACACTAAGGTTGACACATTGATAGATAGTGGATCTCAATTTAACTTAATTTCAGAGGAATTGGTTAAATAGTTGGGGTTAAAAACACAGGTACATCATAATCCTTACACACTTAAATGTATAAGAAACAATCATCAAATTCACATAACCAAGCATTTCACATTAAAATTTTGCAATTTCATCTATGTTTGTGGATGAGGTAACATGTGATGTGGTGCCACTAAGTGAATGTGGAATGGTCTTAGGAAGTGCATACTTGTATGATTGTAAAGAAATCTTCTACCAAACAAAGAATCAATATCATTTAGCCAAAACAGGTCAAGAATATGTGGTTCATCCTCATCATGTAAAGGAAAATAAAACTCTTAAAACTATGGAACAAGTAAGAAAGGTGGTTCAAGCAATCAATGCACCTATAATTGTTTCAAATCAAGTAATAGATCTTAAGAAAGAACAGGAGATGATTGTAGAATGGAAAATAAATCACAGTTTGCTTCAAGATAAGAGAATGTCATGCAAATATTACAAACACATCAGTTCATTTGCAGTCATATTTTTGATGCTATAATTAGTAATGTTGTCTACATGGATGATAGTGGCTTCAGTAAGATGTGACAGGGTACAAATGGGTAACAATATGATGTCATAGTTCAAAGATAGAGAACAAGACAGGTGGCCTATACCGATCTTGATGACTGGTTAGTAACCATTTGGGGACCAAAATGTCCTTAGTTGGGAGGTGTAATCCATAATTGGATCTAGGAGCTTGATGGGGCTCAAAAAGGCCTAAAAATAAAATTCCCAGAATGGCTTCAAAACGGACATGTGCGTAGGCCTCTTCGATACGAACCCAACGCAAATTGAATGGGCTCAAAAGGACCTCGTATTCTACAAATATTGTGATTTGTTAATTTTTCCAAATAGGCAAAAATTTGATGATTGTATAGTCCATACAGTCCATACAGTTCCACATGGAAGCTAATTGTACAAGTCGTACGGTCGTACAACTAACATGGTAGGGTGACTAGGCGTATAGAGTACTGACATGGAAAGACAGGTGGGCCAATCATGGAGTGATATCTGTCACCACTATAAGGGCTACAGGTGGCACACCCGTACGACATACGTACGACATGTGGCAGATAGTGGTTGGGCAGATGTGTTGACTAGGTAGATGTGTGGTCTAATCAGATTTTGACACATGTCATTGGTTTTGACAAATCGTGAGGTGAAACGTGGCCCATACATGGGCTTCCATGTGGAACCCATTCATTGGTTCGTTGGTTGCAATATTATTGGAGTTCAAGAGGTTCAATCGTGTGACCTCCCACTGGGATATGTCTTGGCAGGGTTGGGCTAGCCAACCTGCCCACACTATGGTTCTTAAACTTATTTGTAATCATATATATTTATGTTTTCATGTTGTATATACAGGTAGAGGTAATGGATGGGGCCTAGCCACAACCCGTGGTCACAATTCTTGTCATATGCCACAGTGTTATGGTTGGCGTGCAGTTTATTAAGTGGATAGCACCAGATCTTACCAACCCTCAATTATAACTACCCATAACCATATGATCCAGAGCCTAATCACATAGAGTGTTGATCGACGGGGGGCTTATCCTGACCGATCGAACCCTGGTCCTATGAATGCGCAATAAATCCAGGAACCAACAGAAGAAGCGCCAGCGCGCAACCCCTAAGGGGATGGTGCTTGGCCATATGAGCCAATGTGACCCTGAAAAAGGTGCATGTGCCCAGGAGAAAGGGGATTATCCTGATTTTTGGAATAAAGTGGGTTTTCACTATATAATAGTGATTTTTCATTGATTTATTCAACTGTTTTTAGAGATTTTGGTCATTTTTGGGGGATATTGGGCCCTTTTTTAGGCCAACTCTTGGGGAGAAGTTGGGAGATGGTTACCAAGCTCAGATATATATAAACCAGAGATTCTTGAATCCATATAGGACATTCAGAGTAGGTTTATGTTGAATATTTGTCAAGACAAAGCCATTTTTATGCACGGAAGCTATTGAGGAGCGCACCTTTGCGTACCATTTCTAGGAACTCCAGTCATCTGATTTCCATGCCGTTTCTTTTTTTGGGTTCTATATATCTAGTATAACAATACCATATCAGGTTTGTAACCTTTTGGCACTGTTGTGATGTACTTTTAAATATTTGAATAGAAATAAGAAAGCCTCACCCACTAAGACAAAGACCTAGGTGAGATTGTCGAACTCTGTTATCACTTTGGTGTTCTATGGTTTTTTTTTCTTCTTTATTTATTTCAGATATGTATATGTTTATGTGGTTGTCATATTTTTCCTATTTCATTCAACTTCCTAAATGGTTATTAAACACATGCATAATAACTCAATCATTGTCATTTAAAAGATCTTTTCGGATCAGGTAGCAGATTAAGACAGACATAAGAAATATTTTACAACACCGTGGGGAACATATTCTTACATACAAATTCCATTTGGATTGTTGAATGCTAGAGAAACATTCCAAAGAGAAATGTATCATGCATTCAATGAGATGATAGAGAAAATCATATCATATTATCAAGATGATTTAACAATCTATTCGAAACTAAGGGAACAACATTTATTACATATAAGACATGTTTTTGAATGATGTAGACTAAATGAAATATCTCTTAATCCATATAAATGTTTGTTTGCAGTACCAAAAGGAACATTTATGAGACACGTTGTAAGAAAATATGGAATTTATATAGACCTTGAAAGAATTAAAGCCATTTCAATATTGAATCCTCCCACCAGCCATAAAGTAATTCAATCATTATTTCGGAAAATAAACCTTGTCAGAATATTTGTACCTGATTATGTTGTTATTTTCAAAACAATTAATAAGATCCTAAAAAGGGATCAAGATTTTGAACAGTTTGAAGAAGCTCATAGTGCTTTCTTGAACATAAAGTTGGCAATCTCCATATCCTTAGTCCTCATTAGTCTCGATTTTGAGAAAGATTTCATTATCTAATCTTTTTCCTAAGAAGAAACTATTTCTTCAATACTCTTTGAGAAGAAGAATATGAAGGAAAAACACCCTAATTTATTTATGAATGTGTGGTTGTAATATTATGAATTGAAGTACTCTCACATGGAAAAACAAGCATTTTCCTTGGTCAATAAAGTATCCTACATTACAAATTACATCCTAACATGTCATGTGACCTCCTATATGTCATATTATCCTATCATGATGATGTTATATAAACATAATAGGGAAGGTAGATGGGATGATTGGTTGGAAAAATGCCAAGAATATGATATAGAGATAAAAATACTAAAATATGTGAAAGGACAAGGATTATGAAAGCTAATTGGAGGTATTGAGTCATTAAACATTGACAAAACCCTTTCTACACAAGATGAGGTAGTATCAATGTATGAATGATACAAAAACATTATATTTTATTTTAATTCAGGGAAATTTCCAAATGGTATGATAACAAAAGAGAGGAGATCAATGAAAACAAAATCAAATTCTTATGTATTGATTTATGGGATATTGTTTCGAAGAAATATTGATGGTATGCTATTAATATTTCTGAGCCTCTCCAACTCCATTGGATTGATAAAGGAAATACATAAAGGTGTGTGTGTGGTGGTCATTTTTATCCAATGCTAACATCTCACGGAATCATTCAAGATGGTTTTTATTGGACAACATTATTTAGAGGTGTACAAACCTTTGTAATAAAATACTTTCCATGGCAAAAGTTCTTAGGTAAACAAAAGAGGGTTTCCATGACTCTAAAAACATCAAAGTGGAAATTCCTTTCATTGAATGGGGCCTAGATGTTGTGGGTCTAGGCCCCATAAATCCTAAATATAGAAAAGGCCATTCTTATATAGTAACAACCACCAATTATTTCAAAATATTTCTTAAAGCAATAGATTTGAAAAAAGTTAATACGAAGTATCTTATTCAATTTTTGCAAGAGAATATTTTATCAATATTTGGTGCTCTAGATAACTTTATCATAGATAATGGTTCAATATTTATAAGTTTGAAATTTACTACCTTATGTGGTAAATTTGGCATAGTAATGGGACAATCATAAGATAACTATCCTCAAGGAAATGGATTGGCTAAATTGACCAACAAAACTCTAGTGAAAATTCTTAAGAAAATGGTGGAAACTAACCCAAAGGTCTCGCATAAGAAACTCCTAAATGCATTATGGGATAGTAGAATAACACCAAAAAATAACACTACAAATTCTCCATTATCCTTAGTCTATGGGAAAGATGCTTGATTGCTAGTACATATTGAATTGAATTCATTAACTATTGTTACAAGGATTGAATACAAGAAATGGATTACAACGATGCAAGATCAATTTCATCAGTTAATGCATCTAGAGGAACAAAGAAAATATGCATTAATGACACAGGGGATTCACCTTGTTGACCAATATCTTATCACATTCACTCATAAAGGGGCTTTTAAATTGAGAAAAACATTTTCAATATATTTTAGGTATTGGGGGCATGATGTGAGGTATGGGTGGGTTTATATGTATTGCGCGGTATAAAAATGGGTATGTAGTAAAAATATTGGTTTGTTTTATTGAAAAGATGTATTGGGAGGGGGGGTCCAATGAAAGGATTTTAGGAGGTATTTATTAGTATATAGAGAAAATAGGGGTATTATTTAATATCCCATGAATGAAGGTGATATGTTACAGATTCATGAAGTGAAGACCCCATGATTGATGAATATTTAGAAGAGGTAGGAGGTACTGAAGAAATATTTTAATCGCAATACCATAGTCAAATATTTCGGCAAATATTAGTTTGTCTTATTATGGAATAAAGACAAATAAAAACTATCATTCCTTGCGAATTAGACCTTACCAAATTGAAAAAAATCATGGTTTCAATTCATACATATTAAAAACAATGGATGACAAAATTTTGAAATTACATGTCAATGTGCAACATCTAAAACATTTATTCTCCCGATCTTATATGTAGATATGAACACACACACACACACACACACACACACACACACACATATATATATATACACACATAGATATTTGTTAAAAAAGTGGGTTAACATATCAGCTCCAACTGCGAGATAATGACCTCTTGTGGGTTGTTGAGAGCCTAGAAGGCCTTAATCCATTTGCAAATGGATTAAGGACTTCTAGGTTCTCAACAACCCACAAGAGGTCATTATCTCGTAGTTGGAGTTGATATGTTAACCCATTTTTATGTGTCCCTTTATTTTAATTTTTTTCCATACATACAACCCTTTCTCCATCCATTTTTCCTTTGTTTATAATTGGGAACGAATATTCACAACACTTAGTTATTTTTTTGATTTACGTGAGATTACCTATCACATGCAGAGATTCCCTTTTCCACAACAATTTGCTCACATTTCGCACAAAAAAATTTCATACACAAGCCATGTCCTGCACAAAAACAAGATAAAAACACACATATATATATTAATAGTCAATTTTTATTAAAGAATGAAATATGGGCAGATTCAAAAAGAAAATAAAGAGTGAAATGAACTCACTAGAATGGTGGCATCTTATCTCTGAGAAGAGATGTCATAGATACACACATTCATAAGAATATGATTACAATGATGATCTAGATTCCTTTTTAACATAAAGCATAAATGAAAAAACCCTAAACATCCAAAACCCTAATCTCGTGAGATGAAATGCCAAAAGGTTTTTGATACGTCAACTACCTAGGGGAACAAATTTTGCATGCGACCTCTCTTTGTGTCACTCAGTACCTCATTAGAAATATCTAGCCAAGTGTGCATTTCATTTGACCTATAATTTTCCTTTGGCTACATGGAAGGCACTTTCGAGGCAAAAAAAACATCATTTAGGGCCTCAAAATTGTCCAAGAAGTTTGGGACCCGAAAAACCATAGAAAAACTACCAAGATGGAAATATTATTTTGAGCTAGTGGAATTGGTGGGTGACCACCAATGTCCACCTATATCACACTCACAACTCTTATGTGGAGTACCTTGCATATCTTTCTCTCTACACTCACCATACCTCCACACCTCTGCACACCTTTCACTTCCGCACATCTGAAATTCCACACTAGACATGTTATAAGGATTGATCTCTCTCTCTATATATATATATAATTAGTGAAATGTTTACTAACATAATGTACCTTCCACGGTCTCCAAGGATCACTTAGTGTAAATTAATGAGTTCCAATTCACAAGGTAAAGGGAGGTGATACATGTATAATGTGAATTATTTGTCCCACTTTCCGATAAAGCTCTTTCTTTTCAAAATAAATTCCATTTGTTGTTGGTCATATTTTGAAAGGAATTTTTATGTATGGAAAGGATGTTTAATAAAGGTAATCCATGTAATTATCCTTTAAACATGATTGGGCTCCATAATTCCTAAGTGACCCTATAACATTTATCAAAGTGCATTGAAAGAACAAGGAATAATGCAACTTGAAGAAGGAAAGAGCCTTTTTGTGAATATACTACCAACTGTCTCACCTGACAAGACAAAGACTTCCATTAGTCAGTGGCATATTAGTGTTTTTATAACCCTATATTTCATAGTATCACCTGCTGATTGAAATTTCTTCCTCCACTCATTTTACATTGTAAATAATATTTCGTTATGCAAATGATTTCCAAAAAGAAAAAGAAAAAGATAAAAATAGAAAAAATGAAAAGAGGGTATAAAAGAAAGAAAGAAAAGAAAAAAGAAAAGAAAGGAAAACAAAATAAAAAATAGAAAAAGAGAAAAATAAGAAAACCCCATCAAAAATAAATTCAGTTTTAATCGTACTGTCTAATCATGATCAACATTTTTAAAATTATGTTGATAGGTTAGAGAATAAGTTTGGTCAAACTGTTTAATCTTGGCCAAAGTAGTTAAGTTGGAGTAATAATTAATTCAAGAGTCTAAACTGGATTAATATGTTAGATGCCTAGTCTAGTAGATAGGTTAGTGATTTGTGTCTCAATAAAATTAAAAGGGATGTAAAAATACCCTTATTTGATTACATTTGATTATTTTAGATTAGGAAAATAAAGTTATGGTGAAAAGTGGCAAAAACAAACCTTAGCACTACCTAGCGAATATTTTTATCCTAAGTTTACCAGAGGAAAAGACACTTTGTATTATAGTGTTAACTCCCACACAGGTGTCCATCAACGACATCCATCATCGCGCAGATCAATGACTCTCAACGCGTTTCAGACCCCTCCCCCCCCTCGACCCTTTTCCCTTTA
>SNQJ01S0019564.1:32109-53246 GCA_010110895.2 Picea sitchensis
CTCTGCCACCGTAACCCTATTACTACCCACTATTTGTCCCATCCTACATACCCTCTACCCAATCAAAACACTTCCCATGACCGTTAACCACCCAGTAAAATCCTCACGGCATAAAAGACACCTCCTGCATATTGTAAAACCCTGTTTCACATCTTGTAACACCATTTTCTGATACAGACACCATGGACACTATGCCAAACCAAGTTTTCAATATAACCACCACGACCTTTCACTGTCAACAACCATCTTTTCCTCGGGTAATTACAGTTTCTCCATTACTTTACCTCAATCTTTGTAAATTATTTCCCCTAAGGCCAAATCTGCTAATACATCCAAGAACCTAATTCTTCCCCCTCCTGTCGACCTGGACTATATCCCTCTGGCGAACAAAGATTATAAAATCATAGAGCCAAGGTGAAAATTTGACTTCTTCAAATTGAACTCATGACTAAAAGACATATTTCTGGACCAGAGTGATGAAATTCGACTCTGGGAGTCCAATTTACCTCGGTACATGTTCCTCCAAAGTCACCATTTTCCCGAATTCGCTCTTAGATTCAATATTTCTATTTTCTTGACCGAAGTTCCATTGTCTCCTCCTCTGGCAAAACCTTGTTCATAGTCACCTCTGAATCCATTGACCAGATGCTGCAAATCCCTAGAAATGATGCAGCTTCCATGTTTTCCATTGAAGCCCTAAACGACCTTTACCTAAAACTCACCTCCCCCCAAAGAGCCGATATTTTAGAGATTTTTCTCCTAGAAGATGTCCAATTGCCCAAGAAAAATCCATCATACTCATCTTTCCATCTTCACTGTCAAATCCAACCAACTCATTTATATGATTTTTTACCTATTAGGTTATTACTCAGATGAATGGGTACATGAGCCTATTCTAGGTTTTATGTCCATATTTTTCATAGAATAAAGAGTTTCACTTAAATTTAATTTCAGTCAATTTCTTGCTGATAATATTCATGATCAACTATTCAGGTTTCCAACTAAAGGGATGTTCATATATTCCTTAGTTCCATTCTACATGTTTTTGTTTTACCAGTGAGAGAGGTTTCCCTGTGCACTTTAGAAATTAAACTAGGAAGGAAGCCCACATTCAGTGACCTCATGGACCTCATTGGTGAGGAAAAATTCAATAGAGTATAGTTTCAAGGACTTCATAGACTAGTTATTTCACCCAGTTGTTTGCATACTGAACAACAACACAAAGCCAAGGATCAGTGAATAAATTCAGAGATTCTTGCACCTTTCTGATCAAGCTAATATAGCGGATTGGTACTTATACCAAAACCACACAGAGATAAGAGTATATGGGTATGAGTTTCCTCCTTACAGATTTCCCAAATACCTCCCAGTGAGGATTGTTTCATTAGAATATATAATGTAGATGGTGAATTCATATGACATACACTTTTTTGCAGCAAAGAAAAAGTCCCATCTCATAATCGAGACTTAGATTGGCCCTTCATCTACAACAACAGATCAACAGAAGAAGAAGAAAATAACCTCTTGAAACAAATGAGGTTTACTCTGATTTCCACTTGGAAATATGACCCATTCGGTGTTATCTATGAAATCAGATTCAAACAAATAATCACTCCTTATGTTCACACACAGAAGCCAGAGGTGGAGAAATACATGAACCAAAAAGAGTGGCAAGAGAACTTATTACTAGAAACAAAGGAACAACCTACCCATGTAACTGCTTCACATACTAACACACCCAAAAATAAAGTAGAGAAGAGATCAATAAAAGAGTTTTATCCTTCTTTCACAGAGGTATCCACCAAGGATTTCGAGGTTTACAGAAAGAGGGCCAAGACCAATCATGAACTAGGTTTCTTCAAGGAAGAATAAATGTAGTCCACCATAGTATGGGAGGGACCACACTCTTCAACCTATTCTTACAGACAATTTATAATGTCTACATCATCACTAGCATCTCAAAGACACCCGAACACTACTATGAAAACTGAATCAACTCATGGGAAAATAGAGTCAAACAATTTTGACAAGTATAAACAGATCAAGCAAAGAAATGAGCTTCTCAATAGTAGAACCTATGCTCAATTATGGAAGGAGAAATCCACTTCTCAACACAAACTGATGTCATCCTTTGACACAGAAAGAGGAAGAATGCAAATGGAATTCTTACAAGCACAAGTTCCTCATCCTAAAACAACTACAGACTATAAGAAGACTACCTTTGAATTTGATGTAAAGGATGTCCATCCAGTGGACTAGATGGATATGCATAGGCAAACAAGAGAGATGATATTATCAAGCTTGAAAAATACCTCATTGACTTCTTCTATGTTGTAGGTATCCTTGAACAATATTCAATCCCAATTAAAGTTGGAGAAGATCTCTTCTTTGGCCAAGGACAACAAAATCAAATCATTAGAATAATTGGTGCTGAAGATTGTGTATGAACCAACAAATGTCAAGGCAAAAGAGGAGATTTAAAAAAAGAAGAATGTTGATATAGAACCTTTGAGAAAACAGCTGAAGCTTCCAGCTACAAAATATTCACAAGCCAAAGAAGTGGCTGAGACTGAAGGCCACAAAGAAGAAATGTTAAAGCTAATCATGGAAGAGGATGCTCAAATAAGAGAAATGGAAGCAGAAATGGATAAATTGATAAAGGAAAAGGAACATAATGTGAAGATGGTCATGATCCCACTAGAGTAAGTCCCTCTGACAAGAATCAGAACAACAAAAGGATCCACATCAACAAAAATTATATCAACAATCCTAGTACCAATTTCAGATGCATTTGACAAACTTTTAAAATCCATGGAAGACATGTCCATCCCAGGGGAAGAGATCAGAAAACTACAGGAAGAGGTAAAGAAATTGCAAGAATTGAATTCAATGTTCCAGGCCACTCACTAGGCATATATGCATAATTCTCAAAGGATTAGTCAACAGTTACAACAATTAGAGAAAGATACTTCCATGGTAAGAACCTTATCCCAAGCTAAGGAAAATATTTGGATAGATATTGTCATGTCAATGTCAGAAATATGGCCATCCATACAGATCATCTATGAATATCATGAGTTAGTATAGAAATCGAGGGGATAAATTATGATCATCAAGGAAGAATTAGGAGAAAGACACACAAAGGCCACTGAACATATCATATTTGTAAACTCCAAAAAAAAGGAGTTAGAAGAATTAGAGATTGAGGATAGAACAAAAACCATCCTTGAGATCAAGAAGGTCCTGACTAAGAAAGGATTGATGTTGCAGTTGGAAGAAAAATCTCAAGTAATGGACATAGGTGTGCAAAGGTTCTTCAATAAGTTTAGGTGATACATAAGAAAGGGATTCCTGGATTGTTAGTACTGAATGACAAATTGATCACTCTGCCTAATTACAAGCAGAAAATGAGCACAGTAGAAAATGACAGTTCAAAGTTTGCAAAGATACATGGAAGCATTACTGGTAAATATTTCCTTGAGACACTACAATTATACTTGAGTATTCAACATGATATTAATCATATCTTCATCAATAAGCCTACCTTTGCCAAGTATACAGAAATGGAGGAAATATATAGGAAATTTCTCAAGATTTCCATCCCAGGTAAAAATAGGTGGGAAGATCTATGTGCATTATTTGAGTAGAGACAATTTCGGTGTTCTAGTTAGCATGGAGTAGCCAACCAAAGTCAAAGAGATGAGTCACCAACCACTTCCACCAAATCAGCACAAGAAATCCGAGCAAATCTACAAATCCCTATATTTTGTATTTAGAGATCTAGTCAGTTAGATATTCCTCTATAATATCCTGATCATTTGTGACAGGATCTGATGTAAATAGTTTTATAAATACTTCTCTCTTCAAAGTATTATGGGTTGAGTTTTGCACCCAAGAGCTATTGTGTAAATTTTCAAAGGATCGACCAATAATAAAAGAGGCCTATTCACAAGATTCTTGTGTTAGATTGTTGGTGATGTGGTTTCCCTCTTTGTTAAATGTTTTTCCATTCTCTGTAATATTTTCATGTGTTTTCTATTCTAATCATTAAAATAAAGTTTAAAGAACATAATTTATTTGATTATACTATGTCTCTGGTTTTTTAATGATCCGCATGTTGTTTATCTAAAAATAAGTAAAGGAATTCTTAACTTCTCTTCTACTTAGTGGACTTTCCCCTCTTTCCCCTCTTATACATTTCATTTGAATCAAATATATCCAACATTTTTACTACCCTTCCCTGTGGAGAAACCCTTATAAAAATCTGAAACCAATCCTTATATTTAAATACAGACCCCATAGCCCAATGGAAAGTTAAGCATTCTTTCAATGAATTATTTCAAACAAACAAACAAAACCCGAACTGTCATAACTAGCCTAACATTTAAAAACTCAAACAAATCTAAATCCTATAGAGATATCCCTCTCTGAAGCTAGTAGTTCTAGATCCTAGGTTCCAAAGTGGTTTGGTAGTTACCTTTGTCTTTTATTCTACAACCTCTGGAAAATTACAAAGTATAGACTACAGGCTTGGAAAATGTTGGTTGTCTGCCAATTTTTTTTACTTTAGGGAGTTAGTTTCTTGGCATGATCATCGATTTGACCTAAAAAGAATAACAATTAAAGTATCACTAGAGGGTAAGAACCCTATTCTATTAACTCCAAATACATTTAAAAGAATGTGTTGACTTCCTACTTCTAGTAAAATTCTTAATCTTATAGAAGTTGATCGTTTCATAGATTCTTATGGTAGTGGAGCAAATTTGTTAAATTATTTTATGGTCCCATCCGCAGAAATGTCATTTGAACTGTCGACCATTGACATATCTCTATTGGTGGATACATAACATGAATTTTCATGTTTTTTCGCATGCTTAATGGGAAGAGAATATACTTCTCACATTCCCAGGTCAGTCTTGTATATATTAAATTTTTATTTTCGAAAATAAGTTAGTTTGACTAGGTCGAGGTAACCTCAAAATAGATTTCCTTTCAGTTTTCCAACTATTTTAAAGTTTGGATATTTTTTATGACTATGTATCCGATACTAGTAGCCGCCTACTAAAAATTATTTGAGGGGTTGCCCATAAGAGAAAATTTAGAAGTTGATAATGAACCAGTTAAATTATGGTACCCTATTCTTTGGAAACACAAACCACATTTTTATTTCTTCCTCATTCAATATAAATTACTTAGGGAATTTAGAGATATGTTTACCACAGCTAAAACCAGAAGGATAAGTCAAGAAGCGGAAGATTTTCTCAAAGGAAAGGGAGATTTTTTCTGTGAGGGTAACCATAATTACAATAGACTGTATGGTTGTGAAGAAACCTCTCATCTTCTTGCCGTATTTGTTTGTGATAGGTATCTAGTTGCAGAGGTTTGTATATATTTCAAGGCATTTTCCATCATTTTTAACAAGAAAAGAAAGAAGTGATTTACTTTATTACCTTTTCATGTTGTTGAGACGACAATGAGGAATTCCACCCATTAATAGAAATGTTTGAAATACTTACCCCATTCAATTTAAAACTTTGGTTTTCAAACTTTTGATCTCTTTTTTTCTTTTTTTCTAGTTGAAAATTTTGTTCATGCTCTTCATGGTTAGATTGATATAAACAAAAAGACACATGATAGTAAAATAAAATAAGTACTAAAAGAAACGTAAGAATTGGTTAACAGTCTAAAAACTCAACTTGAGGAAACTAAATAAAGTTAATAAGTCCTGAAGATCTAGTTAACTAAGAAAGAAAATTCTTACCACATGTTGGAATTGGAAATCATCAACTTCAAAAAGATAAATGAAAGTAATAATGCATATCTAATGACTCAAATTGAAGAATCTAAGAAAAAAGAAGAATCCCAGAAGATCCAATTAACTAAAAAGGAAGAATCATGCCAAATGTTGGAATTAGAAGGCATCGACCTCAAAAGGATTCAGTTAGAAAACGAGGAAGAAATCAAAATATTGAAAACTAAAGTTTTTGATCTAACAAAAGATATGGAAGAATTCAAGACATATGACAAAATTATTAAATGCAAAGAAGTCTTGGATGAGACAAAAGAAGTAGTCATCAATCTAAAGTCTCAACTTGAACATGCTAAGAAAGTGGAAGAAGCCCTGAAGATTCAGTTAACTAAAAAGGAATATACATGTCACATGTTGAAATTGGAAATAGTCAATCTCAAAAAGATGGATGAAAACACAAATAAATTTGTCAAATTTCAGAATAGATCAACTATCCTAGATAAGATTTGGAAGAGTGAAAGATCGGTTGATGACAAAAATTGTCTTTGATACAATAAAAAGGAAGACATGACATATGGAGAACCATTTAAAAACATGATAAAGGATCATCCATCTCAAAAGGAAAAGGTTCAATTACAAAGCAATTACAAGTCATGAAATTTGTTAAGGAAGGAAGCTATAGAAGTAAAAATGAAGAAGAAAATCAAAAGACACATCTCTCAAGACAAAATAAATTCAAGAATGGAAACACCTTCAATGGTTATTTATTTAATTTACATAACTTTGGCCATAAGACAATGGAGTGCAAGAAACTAGAGAAATTTTATGCAAGAAAATCGAAAAAACTCAATTAGATGTTGGAGATACAGTTTTTTTAGGCACGCAACAAAATTTTATCATACAATGAGATGTTACAATTGTGATAGGTTTGGGCACAAATCCCAAATCTGAAAGAGTTCAAAAATCCAATCCTTAAATAAGTCATTCTGTTAAGAACCTGAATAGATCTGCAAATATAATCACCACAAATATTGAATACACAATAGATCCACAAGCAATAAGGAAGAAACCACACTATATTATTACCAAACCCTTGAGGTAGGGAAACACCATACAATGGATCCTATTATGGAAGGGATCCTCTCTTGTTCACTTGCCTCTTCGAGGGGGCATCCTCCTATTGAGCTACCGCTCCAAATACAACTCTTGTTCACTTTCCTTCGAGGGCATCCTCCCATTGAGCTACCGCCTTCCAACACAATACTTCTCATGTCCCATTACTGCTTGAACCCCCTTATATAGTACTACCATCACTCCAGGTAGAACATTCTAGAGGAGGAATCTTCAGAAGTAGAAACTTCTAAGAAGTCCCCTTACATTTATTATATCTAATTACCCATTTATTATAATCTAACTACCATAGTGGGCCTTTATTTACAATATAGTGTAATCTAGTCCACTTTACATTGAATGACTTCACTATTACTACTTTATATGGGCCCTCCTAGCCCCCGCCAGCACCTCTCTCTATCTACCTCACATTCCATCCCCTTATGAAAGCTGCTATTCCCAACGAGATTGATGTAAATCCATATACTGTATCCATGGGATAATTGTGGACCATAATGCCAAGACCTGAAGAACCAAGGTCCCATGTAAAGAAATCCACCATGCCGGGTAAGTAGTCCAACCACCATTGTAAGCTCCGGTCCCATGTCCAAGTGCTCAATGTGAACTCCCCATGGAGGATTTTGGAACCCAACAACCAATTCCAAATGATGCTCCAAAGATCGACACACCTATCATGGATCCAAATAAGAAGATCCATCCACACAGTTGGAAAAATGGTCGAAGGTATCCGGAAAGGAATAATACCACTATAGAATATGCGTAATGGACATTGATAATAATCATTTGCTCTCAATTTGTCATACTGATTCCTCTCTATGGGTTGCATTAGAGTCATCAAATACAGGCGGTCAGTCAACCTTAGAGTCATCAAATAAAATATGAAAGTGGTTGTCATCCCAGAAATGACAACTATCCATATACCAATCATCACAATCGGCCTCAAAATCATGCCAAGCATATATTTCTTGATTATATTCATCCTTGAGGCCCTCCATAAGAAATATCTCCTGCATGTTATTCAATGAATCTTTAATACTACAAAAGCTATCATTGAGTCCATATGTGAGGCTGTCTGTGAGGCTGTGTGTGAGGCCATGTACAAATGCATCCAATCTGTCATCCAATGTGTGAAACAATTGGGCTTTGAATGATTCAAGAATTTCTTCCAGGTTTTGAGAAGAAATATCCATCTGAGCACCCTATGAACTCTTTAGTTCATCAACCATCATGAAAAACCAAAAATAGACCCAATAAGTTACGGCAGAAAATCGTGGCTTTTTCTGTAAAAACCCTAAAAAAATGTTGAATTTAAAATGCTCGTAACTTCACTTCCCGGACTCCGTTTCGGTTGATTTGTTTTTTGAAATTGGGTGAAATTGTGAGAGGAACTCAGATATGTAATTTTTTTGAGAAAATTCGTCCCCCAGCTGCTACAAAAAGAAAAACAAATTGCGCTGCCATCCGTGGAAAAAACCCTGAAAATTTGCAGATTTTAAAACTTCAATATCTTGACCTTCCAGACTCCATTTCAGACGATTTTTTTTTTCAACTTGGGTTTTTTTATGAGAGGAACTCAGTTCTACAACCGGTTTCTACAAATTTTGCACATAAATATACCGAAAAGTTTTGGAATAGAGCGGCCCTCTTTTTTTCTTCTTTGAAAAAAAAAATCTACAAAAATAAAAAATATGTGTCCACAATGTCTTCCCAAGGAAAGTGCTCTGATACCACTTGTTAAGGACTTGAATAGATCTACCAATATAATAACCACAAATAACGAATACACAATAGATGCACAAGCAAGATAGAAGAAACCACACTATATTATTACCAAACCCTTGAGGTAGGGCAACACCATACAATGGATCATATTATGGAAGGGATCCTCTCCTATTCACTTGCCTCTTCGAGGGGGCATCCTCCTATTGAGCTACCGCTCCAAATAGAATACTTCTCTTCATGTCCCATTACATTGCTTGAACCCCTTTATATAGTGCTACCATCACCTAGAACATTCTAGAGAAGGAATCTTATAGAAGTAGAACCTTCTAAGAAGTCTTATTACATTTATTATATCTAATTACCCATTTATTATATCTAACTACCATAGTGGGCCTTATTTAATAATATAGTGGACCTAGTCTACCTTACATTGAATGACCTCCACTATTATCACTATGGGCCCTCTGGACCCCCCCACTACCTCTCTAGCTACATTACACATTCAAGTCAGGGAGAAAACCTAATAAAATTTGGAAGAAGAAAGGAGATGACAAATCTCCAAAAACAAAATTAGAAAGAAAATGTCCAAAAAGAAGAATATCTCATAGAAAGATATGGAGAAGAAAATATGAAGGAGAAACAAAGAAAGATGTTCTTGCACATGAAAGTGAAGAAATTAATAAAAAGAAAATGATGGGTGAAGGTCCTAATAAGGAATTTGAAATTCAATATGAAATAGATCAAGCTCAAGAAATGGAAATCCCTATATAAGAATAGGACACAATCCTGATTATGTCATAATCCTTTATCCAAACAAAGAAAAATCATTGATAGGGGGATTTTTAGAATACAAGAAGGAGAAAATCGACAAAGGAGAGAATCACCTTAGGGGGAGTATAACCTTAGAGGGAACAAGAACATATCCTTTTTGTCACTTTTGTAAAAAAGGGGAGAAGATAAAAAGTAGTAGAGAAGTTCAAGGGGTATCAATCAACAAAGATCAATTGATATTAGCAAAGATAAATTGATAACAAAATTGGTATTAAATCAATTGGTATCAATCCTCAATTGATATTGCTATGAAATATCAAAGAATAAGAAGCAGATCAACAAGATCAATAAGATTCATACCCTTGTCCTATTTGACAAAGGAAAGATAATAAAAACTGAGGGGGAGTATTTTGGTTATCAAATAAGAAAGTAATTAGATTAGGTTTAAAAGACTTGATCACTACAAATTTGTATCAATACAAGTTAGTATCAAGAAGACTACTTATTTAAAGACAAATATCCCAATGAATTGAGATAAGAAGTTAGTAAATTCATAGAGGGAGAAAAATAGTCAGAGCCTCACTCTTTGTCATTGATGTCAAAGGGGGAGAGAAGTAGTAAATCAAAGTTAAGAAGAAAACAAATTTTCTATCAAATAGAAAAGATTATTAGTGGGGAGCAAACATATGAAATCATTTTTGTTTTACATATATGTTTCCCTCAATGAAAAGGGGGATATTTTTGGCATTATTGATTGTGTGTAGTCATTCATGGTAATATGAATCACTCATGAACAAAGTTATACATCATGAATCATTCATGAACAAATTTATACAATTTGCATTAGTGTCAGGATGGCCAATAAGGTCTGTCCATATGTAATGAAGGGTCATTGATGGAAAGAGAATGTGACATAACAACAAGGCTAAAGTTCAGGAGAAAAAGCCTATGGTAAATGTCATCGATGTAATATTCGATCACTGTCAAGGATCGATGATATTTGTTACAAGTAAATTTTCTAAAGATTATAAGAGTTAGTGATTTTGAAGTCATGCAGGAGATCAGTTTTCAGAAAGAGAATTTTTACAGGTGGAAACATTTATAAAAATAAAGCAACTGAAGTCGTTCATCCATAATTTAGATGTAAATATGACTGTCAGATCACAATGGAAACCTATGTAAAGAAGGAGATAATTGTGGCCATATGATTGAAGTTTCGGGAGTGAATTAAACCGTCAAATCGTGTAGGAGGAAAAATGGTCAAATTCAGAGCTAACTACTTCAAATAAAATTACCCGAAGAAAAAATATTTTAGTTGAAGGCGAAGTTTGGAAGTAGACATGATTCGTCCAATCTCATAAAAATTTCAGTAGTAATATTGACCGTCTAATCAAAATAAAGTGGAAGGATAGGATAAGCAAGGCCAATGCATGAAGTTCCTGATTAAAATCATAAGATAACATCAATAAAAATTTCAATCGTTGGATTAAAGGTGAGTAGAACTGGTCAACTTCGACACTGACCACTTCAGAGAAAAGGAGTCTAGAACATGAAAGATTATCCAAAGGTCGAAGCCCCGAAGTCACGACAAACGTTGATCTACAGTGAAGTATTATAGTATTCAAATTGGAGTTGTGTAGCAGCAGCCAACTCCAACGCTGATCACTCCAGAGAAAAGAATCAAAGAACAAGTAATATTACCCAAAGGTCGAAGCCCCGAAGTCACATCAACCATTGATTTGTATTAAAACAGAAGAATCGTTAGATCATAAGGACACTGTCAACTTCGACGCTAACCACTTCGAGGGAAAAGGGTTTAGAAAATATAAGCTCACCCGAAGACCGGAGTTTCAAAGTCACGAAGTAATACACGTGGTACAAATAGTAATATCCCACATCGGAAAGGACACGTGGCACATTCAAATGGTGAAAAGTGTCAAGGTATAGTTGGCACTTTAGGTATATGAAAGTCATGAATCTAGGTGACACATGGCAACCTCTCAGCTACTGCCACGTCAACTATGATGTCAACGAGATATGTCACTCTGGGAGTAAGTCCTTCAGGGATATCCAGTTTCTACTACCAGGAAATAAATGAAGCGCTAAAGTCCAAAGTTAATGATGGTCATTGATATAAGATATTCCCGGTTCTCTTAACAAT
Organism: Picea sitchensis; assembly: GCA_010110895.2. Taxonomy (NCBI): domain Eukaryota; kingdom Viridiplantae; phylum Streptophyta; class Pinopsida; order Pinales; family Pinaceae; genus Picea; species Picea sitchensis. Next base: position 43,644 of record SNQJ01S0019564.1, read on the forward strand.
TGATCAAGTACAATGGAAAGATAGAGTAAGAATAAATGAAGAAGTGATGCTAATCGTTGATCTAATTCAAGAAAATTATCGACCGTTGATCAAGTACAATGGAAGGATAGAGTAAGCATAAATCACAAAGTAACTCTAACCGTTGATATACTTTAGGAGAGTTCTCAACCATTTATCAATCATAGTGGAAGGATAGCATAAGTGGTGGTGTTAACCGACAGTAAGCGGTCACCACCGCTTTATGACTTATTCGGTAGGTTATCACTCTGGAGGAATTGAACTACTTCATAGTTAAAGTAACTTGGAGTCTCGGAGCACCGAATCTCCAAAATAAGATCTGGATCGTTGAGGTTTATGGACACATGTCAAATCAATATTAATATAGTATACACACTTCAATGAAAATTAGTCCGGGAGAATTGGAAGTTTATAAAAGAAAAAACTACCAAATCCACGAAGTACCATAGGAAACGACAATTGTCCATCTCACGATTGAATCCCAACCATTAGATAAGGATAAGAAAATTGTGAGAAATGAGTCATTTAAAATAATGATTAGCCCATTGATCTGAAATCGTGATCAACGATGATGATTAAAACTGTGAATTGAAGTTTCTCGAGATATAACACTTTGTAAGATATCAATTTGGAGATAACAAGATTTGGTGAAGAGAATAAACGTTCCAAAGTGTCAAAGCCTAGAGAACATGGTCCTAGCACTGGACATATGGGGGATAAAAAGAAAAAAAAAGGGGAAGCATTTTGAAGCACAAAACATTGATCTTATGATAGAGGAATAAGGGTGAAATAAGAGGCAACTCTTAAAAACATGGTTTGAAGAAAACGCCTCCACAAAACTCAATTTCTGCAACATTTGCAATGACAGGTTTTTAGCCAGAACAAAATAAATGCAAAACAAGGAATTTGACGTCTTTAAATCAAACTATTAATGATAATAATAATAATAGAAATTATTATTATTAATTCAAATGAAGAGGTGTATGAATAGGTGTAATGGTTCAAACAAAGGGACATAATGCTTCAAACTCATACATATTGGGAGACTATATAAACAAATAAGTATGGTGAACAAAAGATGTAGTTGAATTTGTTGAAGTATATATATTTATATATAATCGATTGAATGAAGGTTCATTCTATCAGGTTGGTGCATGTTTACAAGTTGGGTCTTGTATGAGGATTGGATTCCTCACATCTTAGTTGGATCTGAGATCAACAAGCTGAGACTTGTTATGAGGGTTGGGTCCTGCATTCCTCAGTTGGATCTGAGAACTACAAGTTGGGTCGTGTAACAAAGATTTGGGTCTCTCATAATTGTTTGAATATGAAGATTGATCTTATGTATTCATTCAAGTTAAATAAATAAATAAAATATTTGTTCTTTTATATATTGGTTGAGAAATTGAAATAAATATATGTTGTTCAATTAATTTATGAAAAGTGGAAAATTGCTCAAAGTTTTGTGACACTGATTAACCCCTCCCCCATCCCTCTCAATGTCAAGTGTACATTTCAACACTTATGGGTTTCAATGAATGAAATAATTTAAAGTTACATGATTTATACACTAGCATATTTATTTTTTATCTATGAGTCTTTCTTCGAATCCATTTTTCACATTCTATGAATGAATGGATGTAGTTATTATTCCATATGAGGTTATCATATTTTATATAATTCTTTTGTTATTTGATCGTTTTCTTTACCACCTATTTTTTTATTAATTGGGTTGGTTGTCATTGATGTCAACCCTTGAAGAAAGTTCAAAAGTGAATTCTGGTAGCACAAATGTTTGGGTAATGGACCCAAGTTTGTTTGATGTATAATGGTATGGGTTTTGATATATTTGTAGGTAAGACTATTCTAGATGGATAGTACATGTCATTCCATTTCTGGTGGTATGTGGAACGTCACATAACTCCTCTCATTTTGGGAGTTATGGCCTTACGAAGTTGGAGGACCCTCATATGTTGGCTTGAAGCCCCAAAAGGTCAAAGAAGTCAAAGTACTTGCAAAGAAGAAATTATTTAAATAATAAAGTGAAGTGACAAAGTCAAAAATGATTATTTAAATAATAAAGTGAAGTGACAAAGTCAAAGAGTATTATTTAAATAATAAAGTGAAGTGACAAAGTCAAAGATGATTATTTAAATAATAAAGTGAAGTCACAAAGTCAAGGTGGATTATTTAAGTAAGAAAGTAAATGTGGAACTTTCTAATTATTGAAAGTGGTTAGAAGTGGGTTATCTCTAAGATAAGGAAATTGGGTTAAGATGGTTAAAAGGTAACCCCTTGAGGAAGCTACATGAATGTATAAATAAGGGGAAAGACTCTCTCATTTTAATCACACTTGAGCATACTGAATATCTACATATGACTGAGGTAACCAAAGGATATCTAAGCCAAATTTCAGAGGGAATGTGAAGGAAAAAATGCCGAAATTCAAAGGAGGATAAATTATTTTGATGATGCTTTCTAAGGTATGTTATTTACAAGTCATCTCACAATTTTCACAATAAATTTTTTTATAGAATGATTCAAACCGTGAAATTGGGATTACATTGAGGAAACATATCCAAGTAGTTGTGGTATGAATTTCTGCTTATGGGTCATTGTATTTTTGAAGTTACACTCCATGAAAAATAGGGCTTTTGGCTAGTCCTGAAACTAGTCTTAAACAAGTGGTTCGAGTCAAAATTTCATAACTTCTTCATAAAATATCCGAATTCAGTAAGACCAAATGTGTTGGTTAGAGTACATTTTTTAGTATTCTGTGTACATTTTTCAGATCCATATAACAAATATAGGGTATGCTCTACAAGTTTTCTCTCTAGAATAAGCCAGAATTCAACAAGGTATGTCATTTTTTCTATAACTCCTTTTCTGAGAGGTTCCAAGTAGTGACACATGGAGGAATTGCATAAAACACACTGAATAACATTGTGTACTATTTTTGGTACATGGTTATGATTATTTCAAGTTAGGGTTGTTGACGAATCCAAGACTAGCCATGTGTGACTACAGTAAAGTTTGATGAAAATGCTAGTCTCTTGTTGTTAAATTTAAGGAAGGTTTGCAGGTATGTGATCATATACATAAGGTCTATTACATAGTTACAAATCATATTTTGATGATGAAATTTATGAGGTATTTTGGTTGAGGTTGAGGTATAGGTTGGTGCATGGTTGATGCACTTTTTTATGGTACAAGTTGATTACAGGTTGAGGTATAGGTTGATGCATGGTTAATGCATGGCTCAGGTTATTGGTATAGGTTTTTTGTTGCAGGTTGATTGGTACAGGTTTACAGAAGTATATCTCACAATGATAGTGTGAAAGTGGTTCCATCATTCTACTTATACGCCAGGGTGGTTGGAGGGGTAAAGGATAGGTGGTTGTAGCCACCTTCCAGTTGTAGCTGAAGAACATAGGGGGTTGTAGCCTCCTTCTGGTTATAGACAAATAATTGGGGAGTTGGATCTTCCCTTAGGTTGTAGCCTGAGAAACTAGGGGGTTGGAGCCTCCTTCCAGTTGCAGCTGGTAAACAAAGGAGTTTGGTGCTTCCAATGAATGTAATTCTTCAAGACATGTAAGAAAAAGAATTGTGTGGTTTTCTCCCGTTTTGGGTTTCCACATAAAAACACTGATGTACTGTGTATTGTATGATTGTTCATTTGTTCATTGTTGATTTACTCTAGAAATATTGGGTGATAATGTTACATTGATATAACACTTGCATTATATGGTTAAAAATGATTAGATTTCTCTATTATTGATTCAACCCCCCTCTCAATAATCCGACAATTGGTATCAGAGTAGGTTCCTTCAAAAATCAGTTTAACCACTAAAAGGTAGACCATGGAGAGAAACAAGTATAAAAATGGAATACCATAGTTTGATGGACAAAAGTATGAATTTTGGAGCATAAGGATGAAGAAATATATATAGGTACATGGATTTGAAATTTGGCAATCAATTGTAGATGGATACACAACACCACCAATTTCACCGACAAATGACAAAGAAGTGAAACTTGGTTAGAATAATTCCAAAGCCACAATTGCATTTCTGAATGGTCTTCGAGAATTGGTATTCAACAAAGTTGCACATTGTAAATCCTCTAAAGAGTTTTGGGACAAACTTCAAAATATTTATGAAGGAGATTTAAAAGTCAAAGAAGCAAAGATTCAAACTTATAGAGGTCAGTTCGAACAACTAAATATGAAGGAATATTAGAATATTGCAACTTACTTTTTATGAGTCGATGATACAGTAAATGCAATCCTGGGATTGGAAAAAGAAATCAAAGAATCTATAGTTTCTCAAAAGGTTCTAAGATATCTTCCTATGAGATTTGACCCTAAGATATCAACACTATAAGAAAGAGAAGATCTAAAATCAATAAGCATTGACAAACTACATGGAATATTCATAGCATATGAAATGAGAACTGAACATGAAAATATAGATATAAAAGAAGCATCCTTCAAAGCATCCAAAAGGTCAAAGAAAAAGGGAAAGAAAAAATAAAAATAAAATAGAAGCAACAATGACGTCTCAGAAGATGATGAAGAAGTGGCCAACTTTTTCAGAAGATTGAACAAGGGAACCAATGGCAGGCATAGAGGTAAGATTCCTTTGATTTGTTTTAATTGTGATGGTATTGGTCATTTTTCTAACAAATTTCCTCATAAGAAAAAGAGAAATTATGAAGGTTACTCAAATATCAAACAAACATATAAAGGAAAAAGAACCACAAACAAACTTTTCAAGAAAATCTTATGCACCAAAAAAGACATCTCATTATCATATGAAGATGAAGTCGGTGACAATGAGACATAAAGATTTATATTCATGGAAGTAGAAGAATCTGATAAAGAAGACTCTGAAAAATAATATGAAGAGGCTGAAGAAGATTATGAAGAGGTCGAAGAACAATATGAAGAGGGAGAAGTTGACTACTGAGAATAATTCTTGTGTGCCATAGAAGTTATCAGAAGAGAAAAGAATAAAAACAAGAAACTAAAAGTGAAACTAGACAATAAAGAAGACACTTAGGAACTAGAACAAATGATCACAAATTTGAAGGTTCAAATTTAAGAAGATAAAAGAATTGAAGAAGCACTCAAAGAACAACTAGAAGGAAGAGACTAGATCATTAGAAATTTGGAAGAAGAAATTTTCACATTAAGAAAGGATCTTCAAAAGAGATATATGTAGAACAACTCAAAAGTTTTGAATGACATTATCAACTGTAAAAAAACTCATCATGAAAAGTTCAGACTTGGATACAACCAAATAGAAAAGGGATCAAGCTCCAAAACAACAGAAGAAGAAGCATATCCAAAAATATATGAAAGAACAATCAAAGGGGATAGGAAGGTCTACAAAGAAAATTGCAGGGACACTCCTCCACCGAGAATATTCAGATTTCAAAATCAACGACCGATAGAAACAAATAGGCCTCAAGAAGAAGAAGGATACATAAGAGTACCTCATTTCAGAATATCTTCAACTCCCAAGTATCAAACTATCTTTGTTGGTTTATGCTATGCATGCAATAATTTTGGACATAAAGTTGTGAATTGCAGAGCTGACAACAAAAACATAAAAAACTTTGTAAGTCATACACAAAAGGGTTATCCAAGAAGGCCTAGTGAAACACATAAAAGAGGTTACAACAGATTTGAATCTTTGAGCACTGAAGTGGAATGCTACAAATGTAACAACTTCGGACACATGGCCAAAGATTTCAGAATGACAATCCCTCCTAGAGAACCACAACAGAACAAAAATAGTCACAGACAGGAACTTCAGAAAAGGACATGGATAAGAAAGAAAAATCAATATAGAAATAAAGAATGCACACTCACTCTACAACATAAGAAGAAGAAATGTGGTTGGTATGTTGACAGCGGTTATTCAAAACACATGACAGCTGATAGAGACAAGTTTCTTACATTAAGAAAGGAAAGAGATGGATTAGTCTCCTTTGGAAGTGATGATTCAGCTAAAATCATTGGAAAAGACACAGTCAGAATTCAGAACAAGAATACCAAGGAAAAAAATGTTCTACTAGTAGAAGATATGAAACATAATCTTCTAAGTGTGAGTCAAATGTGTGAACAAGGTGATAAAGTTACTTCTGATTCACAAAAGTGTGAGATAAGAAAATAAAGTTCAAGAAAATTGATTGCAACAACTGCAAGAACTTCAAGCAACATATATGTATTAAGTGAAATTAGAAATGAAAAGTGTTGCCTAGGAAAGGAAGATGAAAGTTGTCTATGGAACAAAAGAATGGATCACATACATTTTGATAACCTTGTCAAAGTTAGCAAAAGGGAAGCAGTTAGAGAAATGTCCCGGATGACGAAACTAACCAACACTTTATGTAAGCATTGTCAACAAGGAAAACAAACAAAGACCAGGTTTAAATTGTGCATACTGATCTAGTTGGACCAACTACAAAAAAAGGTTTAAAAGGTGAGAAATACTTTATGTTATTAGTTGATGATTATAAAAGAATGAATACAATTTTATTTCTAAGGAATAAGTCAGAATCTTTTGAAAACTTCAAGGTCTACAAGGAAATGGTTGAAAATGAAATGGATTAAAAAATCGAATGCTTGATATCTGATAATGGAGGAGAGTTCACTTCAAATGAATTTATGGACTACTACAATAGACATGGAATAAAAAGACAATTCTATGTTGCTAGGACACCTCAACAAAATGGAGTTGTTGAAAGAAAGAACATGACAATACATGAAATGGATCGAACAATGTTAATTGATTCCAAATTGATAGATATCTTTTGGAAACAAGTAGTGCATACAACAATTCACATTCAAAACATAGTAATGCTCAGAAACAACGCTGACAAAACTCTCTACAAGCTATGGAAAGGAAAACCAACAAATGGGAAGCACTTCAAAGTTTTTGGAAGCAAATGTTACATCAAAAGAGAAGATGACATAATGGGAAAGATTGACTCGCATGTGGACAAAGGAGTACTTGTTGGTTACTCAAGTACAAGGAAATCATACAAGTATTAAAACCTGATATTGAACAAAGTTGTGGAAAGCATCAACGTAACAATTGATGAAAAAGGTAGACAAGAATTAAAGGAAGAAGAAAATGAATCAATGGAACATATTTACAAAGAAGAAGCAAAAGATGAAATATAAGTAGAAGGGGAAGATGAATAGGATCCGATAGAAGTAGAAGATAAATTTCAGCAAGTGCCTCCAAAGACACCTAGTAGATGAGTACAAAAGAATCATCCTTTAGATCAGATTATCGGAAACAAAGATGCATGAGTTAAGACTAGACGAAGAATCCATTCACCAGAACAACCACACCTAGAAATCTCATCTATGATTGAACCAACCTGTTTTGAAGAGGCCAGCAAGGGTGAATTTTGGAATAAGGCCATGGATGAAGAATTGGATCAAATGGAGAAAAATAACACTTGGAAATTGGTTCCAAGACCAAAGGATAAGAATGTGATCGACACAAAGTGGGTATACACGAATAAATTGAATGAAGATGGACAGGTTACAAGGAACACAAATATATTGGTATGTAAAGGATATGCACAGGTTGAAGGAATCGAATTTGAAGAGACATTTTCCCCAGTTTCTAGAATGGAAGCAATCTGATTTCTTTTATCTTATGCATGCTCTAAAAATATTAAAGTGTATCTGATGGACGTAAAATCAACTTTTATGAAGGGGGAACTTGAAGAAGAAGTCTACATTGAACAACCAAAAGGATTTAAGTTGTCAGAGAACACAGATTATGTGTGTAAATTAAAGAAGGTTGTGTATGGTCTAAAAGAGGCTCCTAGAGTATGGTACTCTAGACAGGATAAATATCTACAACAGACAGGGTTGAAAAAAGGAAGTGAATAAAAAAACCTATACATCAAGGTAACTCAAGATAGTATTTTATTAATTGAATTATACGTTGATGATATTATTTTTGGAAGTATTGATGACAAGTTAAGAGAGAAATTAGCAAAGGACATGCAAATTGAATTTGAAATGTCATTACTTGGAAAACTATCATTCTTTCTGGGTCTTCAGATACATCAAAGAAACTAAGGAATTTGTATTTCTCAAACAAAGTATATCATAGAAATGATAAAGAGGTTCGGAATGGAAGATTGCAAACCAGTTATCACTCCCATGCAAACTAGTTGCAATTTGAGCAAAGATGATGAGTCAAAGTATATAGATGAGAGGAAATACAGGTTAATGATTGGTAGCCTACTATATGTGACAACATCCAGACCAAATGTAATGTAGGCAGTTGGACATGCGACATGATTTCAAGCAACACCAAAGGAATCACATGTATTAGTAGTTAAGAGGATTTTCATATATCTCAAAGGAACAAAAGAGTTTGGATTATGGTATCCAAAAGGAAAGGATCTATCACTTATTGCCTACACAGATGCAGATTGGGCACGTTGCATTGATGACCGACGAATCACCAGTGGAGAAAAATTATACTTGGGTGAGCGTTTAGTATCATGGATAAGAAAGAAACAATTATCAATATCTTTATCTATAGTCGAGACAGAGTATATTGCAACAACAACATGTTGTACACATGTTCTATGGATGAAAAAACTCTGACAGATATATAGGTTGAGAATGATGATCCCATTCCAATCTATTATGATAATGCAAGAACCATCAATATCTCAAAGAACCTGGTGATTCATTCCATGACGAAGCACATTCCAATCAAGTATCACTTTCTACGGGAACAGGTTGCAAAAAAGTTCATCAAAGTTGAATATGTGGGTACAAAAGAATAAGTGGCAGACATATTTACAAAAACACTTCCATGGGAATCCTTTGAGTATATTTTCCAAATATGCGGATTTATTTCTACTCCAAAATGAATTATTTTGAATTCTTGTCTTAGATGTCTTAGATGTAGATGGGGAAACACCATAAAGAGAACAATTCAGGTTGGGAGATCAGACGAGTCAGCTAGGGGGAGTATACCCAAATGGAAAGAAGCCTTTGACATTCATGAAAAAGGGGGAGATATTTATCAGATGCAGAGGACAAATGCATGGTTCCAGGGGGAGCGTTTGTCACAGATATGTAGGCATGGTTCTAGGGGGAGCATGAGTGATATGATTTCAGTATTGCATCGGAGTGTTTCCATCAATGCTTAAGGGGGATATTTTTGATTAATTGGGTTTGTTTTCATTGATGTCAACCCTTGAAGAAAGTCTGGTAGCACAAAGGTTTGGGTAATGGACCTAAGTTTGTTTCATGTATAATGGTGAGAGTTTTGATATATTTGCAGGTAATACTATTCTAGATGGATATTACATGTCATGACATTTCTAGTGGTATGTGCAACGTCACATAAATCCTCATGGTTTGAGAGTTATGGCCTTATGAAGTTGGAGGACCCTCATATGTTGGCTTGAAGCCCCAAAAGGTCAAAGAAGTCAAAGTGCTTGCAAAGAAGAAATTATTTGAATAATAAAGTGAAGTGACAAAGTAAAAAATGATTATTTAAATAATAAAGTGAAGTGAAAAAGTCAAAGAGG